>JARGYA010000240.1:0-209533 GCA_029204335.1 Mycena vulgaris
ACGGGTATCGAGCAGACGTCGTCCTCGTCGCTCGGGAGAGTAAACGCGGGAGGTGAACCTGCGGCCAAACACTCAGCGAAAGGATCGAGGCATGGAGGGGAAGCTCACATGGAAGGTTGCTCATCGGTTGCTCATCGAGTTGCTAATTGCGTGGTGCACAAGTGCCCAAGTGGGGGTCTTTTATATGCAGATACATGCCAACGATTGATCGCAGTAAAAGCTGTGCGCCGCGTCCGAGTGTACACAGCTGTTTGACACTACCGAGAGCCGTTGTCCCGTGCGGCCACAGCTCTCTACGGGACCAAGAATGATGAGCTCGACGCTGGTGCCGAATCGAAACCTCGAAGGGAGGATGGAAAGGGAAAACAGGACGTGCAAGTCCTTTGAGTCCAGGGATTGTCTTGCGTAGGCAACAGAGGCTAAAGTCGTGCCTTGATCATGGCCGTCGATATCTGGCTGCGTAATTCGGACACCTCCGCCTTAAGGGCGGCCGCCTCATCCTCAAGCTGGAGCTTAAGTTTTGATTTGCGCCTCCTGTAGGCCCACATCGCGATCCTGCTCTGCGCCGCCCTGCGAGTAGGGGAATCCAGGTTGAGAGGGGCATCTGTTTCGTTTTGGGGAGGGGAGGGAGGCTTCGGGTGCAAGCGGTCCAACTCGGCGTCGATGTCTCTGCAGGGGAGGTTTATGGCCACAGGCGCGAACCCCAAGTCCGAGTGTATGGCTCGGAGCGCAGCCACCTTCGCCTTTAGTGGTGACAATTCCTCCTCGAGCATCTGCTGCTGGTGCCGTTTGCGTTCCCGAAACATCCGTGCCGCAAGCCTGTTCTCACGCTTACGCGCCATGAGCTCATCATCGCTTGCCGTGGGCATCGAGGCGACGTCGGGTCTATCGCTTGGAAGAAGAGCGAATGCGGGAGAGGTTGCGCCGTTGGCTGCAGGATATCCGACAGAGTTCGTATTGATTTGGGACGGACCTGACAGTGATAAGGGCAACGTCAGGGAAGGCTTGGGGAGAGGCCTTACCTGAGGATTCTAGCTGCAGCTCAGACTCCGTCAACGGTAAGGCGAAGGGATATTGTCGTCTGCGTCTGTGAGGAATGCTCGGATGGATTTGTTAGTCCTTCTTAAATTATAGAGGTCCTGGGGCTCCAGATTTGAGCAAATCTGGTCCTAGTCAGTGCTAAAACGAAAGGAGACCAAGTTAATTGCTCATCACCTCTGCAAGGATGTTTTTGGGGAGCGAAGCGATACTCATTGATATGAATCAGGTTTTCTGAGCGTTGACCGTGCTGTGCTCGAGTGCGATCCCAGTCCTAAGTAGTAGCCCGACAGAGGCCGACTAGTTGCAGAAAAGTTGAGAGATCTAGTATCTCGAGATCCGCGCTCGTTGCATTACCTGCTAGGCAATAAACCGTGCCTTGATGAGTTGAAGAACAATGAAGAATATTTGCCGTGCCTTGAAGCGGTGCACGAAACTGACACGCGTACATGTTGCCGAGCTCTAGCCGAGCGACTCGAGTCAGAACATGAATGGGCTTACTAAGCTGTGCATTCCTTGTCCTCAACCACCACCACGACTGAAGCAGATCCGCAATCTGCCCAGCCGTCCTCTGGCCAGCAGTATCTGTGAGCCATCTGTGAGTCCTCTTTCCATTATCATCTCGTCGTGGTATCGGTCCTACGTTCGCGTGTTGTGTGGCAGCGTATATCGCACCAAATCTCCATGATGAATATCGAAGATACGTGGGCGCAATCGTCGTCTGCGCAATCCTCTTCCTCATCGATGGGCGGCTCGCCATGGCAAGCCTCGCCCATGCTCTCGTCAACCGCCACCGACGAATATAACGACTTTGACCAACCTCCGCTAACTTCGGATAACAGACACAGGCCGCATAATCCGTTGCCGCCTCCCCCAACCATCTTCCCTGCAACTCCACCCCAAGTCGCCATTTCCGTCCCATCTTACACCAACTATACTACCAAGCGCCAAGATGTTCGCTCAGTGCTGAACCCCTCGGCCTCTTTCACTCCCCCGTCACCGGCACCTCGCTTCCATGGCTTTCCAAGCACTCCCCTTGAAAGTTCTCTTTCAAGCTTTCCCTCCGACCATCATGTCGCGATAAACACCGATAGCACCCGTCCTCGGACATCCCAGGTCTTTGCCTCCACCCACGATCTTGCAGCCCATTATGGCATCCCCCAGAACTTGCCCCCACCACCTCGTCCCATTACTCGCCAGTCTCCACCTCAGCAAAAACAGTCGTCCCCCGCGTTCGATTTTGATTCCATCCGCAAAAACTATTTGACCATGCTGTCACAAAAGCCATCCGATAACGATCCCGCGGCCGCGGACACGGCCACCATTGCGCCCGGCGACCTCGCTGGCGCAGACCCCATGCAGGCGATCCATGACCTGCTAGGTAATGCCCCGCCCATCGCTCGTCGCTACCCATCCGCTAACTGCCTCACAGCTTCGCCTGAATTTCAAACCTTCGGCGACAGCTTTGATGCGACCTCTCCCCTGTTCGATGATGCCGCATCCCCCTTATTTGAAGATGCGTCGGCGTTTGACGCTTACCTAACGTCGCCGATGGAAACGCCGTACGACGACTTCGCCACCTCCCCTGCGGATGATAGCCCGTTCAGCGACTTCCTCACGACACCCGTCATGCCGTCAGCGAGCGACTCGGACATGTTGACCGGGCCTCTCATAGACGAGGTCGGTTACAATGACAACATGAGCCTTTTCGGGGGGCTTTCCGCATACCCCACGTACGAGGTTTCCGTGGCACCCAAGCTGCCCTCAACGGCACAGTTGTATACGATCTCGCCCGGCACGCCTGCGCTAGATTCCATCGACCCCACCACCACCGTCTTCCCTCCCCAACCCAAAAGCACTGCAAGCCCCGTCGAGGCGCCGTCTAGGCGGCGCACGACGGCTACCGGCACGCGCAAGAACCTGAAGCCCGAGGCGCTCATCCCGCTCGAGGCGCCGACGCAGAAGCGCACGTACATTACGCCGTCAGCCACCTCGCGCAAGGCTGTCCCCGCGGTCTTCGCACAGAAGAAACGGTTACACTCTGTCGCCTTCTCCGCCGACGACGACGAGGCGGAGCTCGGTGTGCTCTCGCCTACGGCCAGCGAGGCTGAGACCATTGAGTACAAGCGGCGGCAGAACACGCTTGCGGCGCGGAAGAGTCGGAAACGCAAGCTGGAGCACCAGCAGATGCTCGAGGACGAGATCGCGGTTCTCAAGGGGGACGTCGATCGCTGGAAGACGCGCGCGATGATGGCGCAGGACTTGCTACAAGCGAACGGGGTCCCGTTCACACCGTTTGAGGACTGAACTGCCCCATCCTCTTTCTCCGTCGCCCGTCACATCGCCCTGGATCTATTTCATTTCCCCCAATTTCAAACTCAACTAAAGCCGAGGCTGCACCATTAAAGCGCCTCCTCCTTCGGTGCTCGTGTATTATATCCTGTGTCCTGTATCCCATCGCTCCCCACCCACTTGATTGAGCACCGTCGTACCCCCTCCCCTTCGCTTCGCGTCCGTTACTTATCTCTAGCTACTTACTCTACTCGTATCACTTATATACCTGCTATCGATACGCTCTAGTATGGACTACTCTTAGCATACGTATATTTGTATGCCGCGCCGTTTGGCGCAAGGAATCTTGAATATGTGATTAGGATCTTTATACCGTGGTCTTTGGGTTTCGTACGAACTAGTACAAAATATCATGTACTCAGGCCATCTAATGTTCCCTCTTCTTGTAAGAACGCAAATTCACCGAATGGCGTCGTCCCGCCGAAAAATAGGCCTTCGGGGGAGAAGCCTTCGCGTAGACTTCGCGGGGTCTGGGAGCACTTTCGGGCGTGTCTCGCTAAAACGTGCTTTGTGCTGAAGCTCTGACCGCACTGCACGCATGTCACAGTATATGCCCCTGGTAGGCGGCTGTGCGCGTTCATGTGATCTATAGGGAGGAATTCGTACGGGCGGGGGGAAGTTTGAAATGGAAACGTACTCTTCAAATTGTGTTTGGCAGTAAATTCGTTTCCACAGATGGTGCAAACAAATTTACCGGGATTTTTGCGGCGGCGACGAGCGGCCATGGCGGCGCCTGCGTCAGTATACACACGCCGATAGATGGGCGAAGGTGAGGTCCCATGGTCATAGCGCGGCATTTTAATCGTTGCGGTGACATCTGGGTTTAAACCTAAGAAAGCAGGACGTTCTGACTCCGAGTCTGAAAGAGAGTGACTGTCCCTTGTTGAGCCTTGACTGCGTGGACCATTGATCATTTCGTAATCTTCATCGCGCGTGTACGGGGGTATATATGGAGAGTGGTCCATAATATACGGGGAAGGTTGGGGAAGCTCCATTGACGTTGGCCAAAATGACCGGTCTGGTGTGTGGTGACCAGCGGCCATGTCGGGGCCTGGACCATTGGTCATTTCGTAATCTTCATCGCGCGTGTATGGGGGTATATATGGAGGGTGGTCCATAATATACAGGGAAAGTTGGGGAAACTCCATCGACGTTGGCGAAAATGGCCGGTCTGGTGTATGAATGTAATTTTCCTGGAGTGTAGTCAATCCGGGGTTACATACCTGCATGTTTCCTTTTTTTGGAGGCCGTTTCTTTAAATCGCTCCGGAAAGCACTCTCGGCATGCTGTGATTCGGGTCAGTTACACTGTCGTGTGAATACGCTTCGTTACCTTCGACAACTTCTGTACATAGTATCGGTAATTAACTTCATACACTGGCCATAATAAAATGTACGCACCGTCCCCGAACATCCTGCGCTCGATTCCGGTTACCGACGGTAGCAACGGGGAGTCTTGCAGCGTCCGGCGAAATTTAGAGCTAAATGTCTCATCCCAATCTGTTGCGGTCTGAGCAATTTCCGCCCCAATCTGAGGACCAACAAGTCTTCGCACAATCTGGGTAATTGCCGGGCGCTTTACGGAGCTCTGGTGCCAGCAGTCTTGGAGTAACATCCACAGAGCATCTGGCGCTGATTCTGGCTGCAAAGGTCGCTGTCCCGCAATCACTTTGATACTCACCGCCATATCGTTCGGCAATTCAAAAAATGGGACCTTCCCGGTCAATATCTGTCCCAGACGCTTGATCCAGGAAAACGATAATGGTCAGCGAATGAACGGACCTCATAGCCAACACACGCGAATGCATACACATCGGATCCAAAATGGTTCGAGCTTTCACCCAATAACAGTTCCGGTGCTTGGTATCGGCTAGTGCCTCCCCGTGCATTTGTGGTTGAGTGAGTAAATCGCAAAGTTATAGCATCCGCGATGGAGGACACTCCGAAATCTGCGATGCATGCTTTACCCGAAGGAGTAACCAGAACATTCATCTGTTGCGAACACCCATACAGTCAAGGCGACCTCAGTCAAGAATATAAACGAGCTTACCCCTTTCAGATCTCCGTGCACTACATGTTCTCCGTGCAGATACTGAAGGCCCAAGGCTACATCCAAAATCTGACGGGGACCCATCAACAAGAACACAAGGTTTGATTTGTCAGTCTACTCACAAGATGGACACGATTCGTATCAGCAGGAGCGCCGCTTAAAAATTGGAGAATATGCCCATTTTCCATCCACGGCGAAACAAGACAGAGTCTCTCCTCCACATAAAATAGACCATAGAAGGGGAGTAGGTTCGGATGAGAGAACTGGCGCCAAATCAGAGCTTCACGCCCAAACTCCTGAGCGACGCATTAGACTAGAATGCAACAGCGTGAGAACCACACCTTTAAGACAGCCCTTATGTCGGCGTCTCGGAATAATCTCATCATTTTGATTGAGACAGTCTGACGACGGACTAGACCTTTCCAGATGTCTCCGAAACCCCCAGCCGCGACTTGCCGCCCAACTGGTTGTAAGCCAGGTAAAGCATAGCATGTGGGATGGAGTTCGGACGCGCGAGAGAGTCTTAATAACGCTTTGTAGAGTAGCGGCCTGAACGTTGAGTGGGGGGATAAATCCAAAAGCTGGTAAAGATTGGGAAATCATTTTAGGAGTCCGGATAAAGCAGCACACCTCTTGAATTATATCTAGCAGTTGTTGCGCAGATTCTCCACGACACCCCAAAAACGTCTTGCACGTCTCCGAGTCTTGAAGGACAAAGGCCAGCTGTTCGACAGCAGCGGCAGCATCTTGGGACAGTATCTCGGATATCTCTTTTGCGATGACGTGCCTATTTCCGGGAGGGCCCTACATACGAAAAGATGAAGAACAGTGAAAGGATGAGGATAATGTGTGACAGTACCGTATCGTTCAGAAAGCCGAACAATATCCCTACAACAGAACGATAGTTTGCAAGACTCGTTAAGATGTCCCATCCCTCCCATTGTTTCACGAGATTCCGAAATTCATCTAAGCTGTCACGAACACGATGGTAAATATGAGAATATGGCGGCAACGAGACTTACATGCTGGAACGCTGTTGCATGGCAGAGATAGATCTTGTGTAGATATAAAAGTTCTGTTTTGTGACATTAGGTTGCTTCGTTCGTAGATACTGGGCCCACCTTGAGAATCTTGAGGTCCGAGGAAACGACTGTGTTCAAGTCTGCCATGAATTGCTGACCGTGAGGCGTAGTAGAAGTTTCAGGCAGGATAAAGCTGAGGGTGAGGGCTGTACTGCGCGGGATACGTCTCGATATATCATAACGCTGTCGGGCAGTGCTCTGTCCTGGCGCACTGGTTTTCAGGTAAATGCGGCGCGGTTCCGGAGCTATTAATGTATCGTAATCTCAGTCAACAAAGCAGATTCAATCCGAAGTCCATGCTGCTAGTGGAGCTTGAATTCAGTCTTTAGTCGATTCCAATCCAGTGCATCACTCGAAAGGTAGGTTAAATCGTTGAAATAGGAGGAAGATCGAGGGAGTTGTGAGGAAATGTAGTCTCGTGTCCAGAAGTTATAGGCCCGCGCGCTGCACCCCCGGGCAGTGAATCAGAGAGAGACCGCAAGGGGAACACCGGATGCTCGGAAATTGTTCCGAGGCAGTTTTGATGAAGATTTGATGGCGATTCACTTTACGATGATGTGCGAGCTTGTGCGAGGATGTGCGGTGGGGTTTTTTTGATTGATGTGCCCCAAATTTCAGACTCCGCCCTGCGCCATGCCCGTCAAGATCTGGAGCCGAGATTAGAGGAAATGCAAAACAGTGCTTGGTCCCAATCTTCTGGGAATTTGCGAACTAATCGTTTAGTGAACTCAGTCTTCAAGAGGCTCGCAAACTTGCCCCGTACGTTTTCCTTTTAGCTTTTCGTGTTCCGCGGGTACTGCCGTCGAACGTGTGCTGGACCAACCTGTGCTCAGCTCAGAAGTGATGTCAGCGAATTCTATCCATCGCCACCGCCGTTCGCGGCGTATGTGTTTCCAGTAAACGTCGCTGACTGTGAATAGGGAACTCTCAGGCTTGACGTAGACATGAATTGTTCCGACTTGGCAGCTATTAGACTCATCTTTCAAGCTTGTTCCAAGGACACTTCAAGCGCCTATCTTCGAACCTATCTATACGCCATCCCGCCTTTCCAGAGCCGCCCTGCCTCCGACATGACATCTTACGCCTGGCTGCGCATCCACAGGCCGTCTAGCTCGCGGCTAGGACTCATAGGCCCTTGCGCGAGCGCCCCTCTCCATAGCACCTTCCAGCATGCCCGGCGGCCCTTTCTTCAACCTGACCAGCGGCTCCGGATACTCCGATTCACACAGCTACTCCGCCTCTCGCTCGCTCCAGGCCCCGGGTCTACCCGCCAATGACTTCCCACGGGATAGTCGCCCTCGTGTTCGCTACGAGCGCTAAGTCGCCCTGCATCCGAGATTACAACTTGCGCCGGGCGGCGCTTCCACAGTGCGACTATAGGACTTATGAGTAGGCCCTTGCGGGAGCGCTTCTCTCCATACACCTCCCAGCATGCCCTTATTCAACCTGACCAGCGACTCCCGATGCTCCGGTTCACGCAGCTACTCCGACTCTCGCTCCCAGACCCGGGTGTACAGGTCAATGCCTTCCCACGGGATTCTCACTGGTGTCGTGTTCGTTACGACGCAGCTTCTGGCGATGGTGGCGCTTGTACTTGCTGGGATCATCATCGCGGGAGACTCGGCGCCAGACTTTCGACATGGGTTAAATCTGGTTCTCCTCCATGCACATCTCTATCTCAGAATACGATTTCATCAGGTTGGCCCTGACTATGCTCAACAGGGCTTGATCGTGGGTTTCCATTCATGCCGATCGTCGTCTTGACCCCGGGTAGCCTCATCGATTCCAGCAAGACCGGGATCGTGTGTCTGTTTGTGCTCAATGCAATGCTCTGGGTGCGTCCGATATTACTGTTTCCATTTTCCTTGCTTAGCTGAATGCGATTTTGATTATATGGAACCGTGCTATCACGCTTACGGCCGGCTTATAGCCAAAGACTCTCCCAATATATGCCCTCTCCGTTTTATCTTTCATTTCGGAGAGCTGAGGATTGCGCACGCTAGTTTCGCTAAACTCGTGGCTCGTGTTTGTACTGCGTGTGTGTTCTGCAGTCCGGTTACATGTAAACCTGCCATGATCTGTTGTCCGTGTATGGATAGAATCTCTTCTCTCCCAGGAGCTCAACCTCTCGCTCCCGCATACTAGGGCCCTGTACTGGGGGGATTCAAAGCCTGTTTTAAATACCGGTTTGTAAACATCGCGTTTACCATCATCTCGCAAAAATTTCACCCTGAATGGACAAAGGTCATCCAATTTTTTCGCATACAGTTGTATGACTCTTGAAGCCGCGAACTCCTCACAAATTCCCCGAGAAGGCATGAAGTACGAGATTCCGAAGATGTTTCTCGCTAAATCTGTGTAGGCCGTCGGGGGAGAAGCCTTCGCATGGAATTCGCGGGGTCTAGAAGTTGCTTTGTGCTCTGACCGCACTTCGCACAGGTCAGAAATGGTGACAGCGAATTATCCATCGCTGTCACCGCTCGCGGTCTATGTGTCTGTAAACGTCGCCGACGCTTGACGCAAACTCGGATTTGGTAGTTCTTTAGACTCGTCTTCCAAGCCCGGAAGAGAACGGAAAGATCCACAGATGATTATCAGCCCAATTGTCAACGGCAGCCAGATTCTTATCGCTGATAATGGTTTCGATCTAATCATTCAGAAATTCTCGGTCCCATAGGCATCAGGGAAAAGCCAACTGGCTATGAGGTGTTATATATATATGCATAGACTCATATAGACAATATAAACAATATAGCACGGCGCTATAGCGTCTATATGTGTCTATGTGTGTCTATATGTCAGCCCATAGAACCCATAGCAATTTGGGTTTTCCTGATGCTATATGGCCGACAGTATTGATAGAAGCCAGTATGGTAACTGATTCTGCTACCTAGCACTCTGGTCTAACTTTGTCTCTTAGATGCTTCATTTTCGTACCTCGGAGTGGATCCAACTTGGTTCTGACATCTACCGGACAAGCCATGATGGTCATTTTGTTGGAGTGATCAAACGGCGCCGAGCTCAAAATATACCCCGGAGGAGGGTATAAGGCGCTGTGATTCGAGAAGTGCTGACCCTGACATGGCTTCGTTCGATCCCAATGCATCCCTCGGTAACTGTCTGTTTCCATTCAGCTTCTCAACAATACCAATTATTATACAGGCGCCTACGAGATCGGGGTGCTCGCATCGTATGCCCTCTTCGGGGTGACCACGATCCAGGCGTACATTTACTATGGCCACTTTCCGCACGATCCTCGTAGACTCAAATTCCTGGTGAGGATATTCGTCAGGAGAGCGTTGAAGGAAGACATTGATCCATCCGTTCAAGGTTGTGTTTGTATGGTGCGTATTTCCCCGTTGTCGAAATGGTTTCTTTTCCATATCTGGGGTCGCCAGGTCTTGCGAGCTCGCGCACGCCGTATGCATAGGCGACACCCTATATCGGATGACCGTTTCAGACTACGCTCATCCTGAACGCCTTATTCTCAGACCTAACTCGTTGGCCATGGCCGTGATCCTTTCCGGCACCATTGGGGCAGGTGGTAGGCCGGCCTCTGCGAGTCATGAATGTTATATTCACTTTATTCAGTCCAGGCTTTTTTCTCGTCCCGTATATACAGCATCTCGAAAAGTCTCCCCATCCCGTGTTTCAGCTGGACGTTGTCCTTTTTGCGGCTGCTGGGCACCATAACCGCAGGTGTCTACGGATTTCGCGCGAAGACGATACCAGAGTTTGAAACACGATGGGCCTGGCTTTTGAATTGCCTCTGGTCCGTTGCCTCTGCGAACGATTTGCTCATTGCTGCGACACTGGTTCATTGCCTCTTTCGACATCGCCCAATGGGTGATACTCGGTAGGATGGCATAATTAACTTTATCCTTCCTGTGAGCTAATCGCTGGCCCATATCATCCAGCACCGTTGCCCTTGTTGACAAACTCATGCAATGGACAATAGGTTCGTCACGAAAAAAATATCTACATACCTGTCTCACTCAATGTCGCAGAAACCGGCGTGGTAACGAGGCAAGTTTTCGTCGCCGATATCTCGGAGTAAATATTTTGATACCGTTCCAGTGCCGGTGGGCTCGTGACCTTGGTTTGCGTACGTAGGCCTGGCTTCCTTTTATTAATTTAGTATGCTCATCATCCCAATAGTTCGTAACCATGAAGGACAATTGTATGGGCGCCAGCCAGTCTATTCGTAGTAAGCGACTGACTATATTCAGATATATGGCTTGCATGCTTCGTTGTAACAGCAAGATGTGGGTCCTCAGCCTTCTCAAGTCGAGTTCGAAAATGACCTCGGCAAACCTTCAGTGTATTCCAACTCTCTATTGGCAAGCCTCAATTCCCGTGCAAGTCTCCGAGGGATGAACACGTTAACGCAACTCAATTTTGCGCCGACGGTGAGTTCAGAAAAGTGCGCGTGATTCAATCAGTCTTATCCAAACGTAGAGCGTCTCATTTTCGGGGAACACTAAAAGCCAGGGACAGGAGGCCTCTGAGCCTGAGCCATAGCTGTGAAGTTGCCTCCACACCATGGACTTACTCTCCCCTACGACCTCGATATCAATCGGCGAAGAACATACAGTTAAAACGCTGGAACTCAACCAAGGTCACGTGGCTATATGTTCAACCTCGAAGTTCACTTTTCAATTTGTACGTACACTGGCAGACAGTTCCTTCATTTAACAAAGCAGTTTCTTAAAAGTTATACCTACATACAATGGATTACAGTGTTTAACGGGGAAGCGAAACGTTCAAGCGATTTCGCCATTTAAGAGGCAATCACGTCGCAAACCATCAAGGATTTTTATATATATCGCAGGTAAAACATCCTGGCTACCCCGTGGAACAAAGTCCTGTGTCAATTGCTCCTGTTCTGGTGGAGAACGAGAGCCATATTGTGTAATCGCCAAATTGGTCACATCACGTGGAAGCGAAATGCGCGCGATTATCGCGCAGTGAGCCATCTATGGCTTCTGGGATGTCGATATTCGTGATCCTCGCCCCCGAAAACCCCCAAGTGTGCATAATTATGAGTATTCATTAGTCCAGGACCGAGCCCGATGCCCAACTTTGACCAAATCCGGCAAATAAGCGTGGAAACAGAGAATTGGATCTCTTGGGCTCCCAGAAGGATCTGTGGACGAATCCTTTTGCAACCAAGAGTTTTTTATCTATTAGTATCATGTACTTAGTGTTGCCGCGACTCGCAACTCCAGCCCCTCAAGTCGACTTGAGTCGAGTCGAGTCGAGTCATTGGTGTGACTTGGTTCGACTCTGGAGTCTAGGCAAGTCGACTTCCTCGACTTGGAGTCGTTCGGGTCGGTATGGATTCAAAATGGGTCGTAGGCATTCAGGAACAGACCTCCATTGATGCCTAGTATGTAGAAAACCTCAAAAAATAACCCGGGTCAAATTTCTGGTCTCGGGCGATATAATTTCAAGATATTCCACAAGGTGTTGTCAGTATTGTGCCAGTCCATCGAGAATTCAAAGAAATCCCATCTTTCAGAGTTTGTCAAATGGAGCCTCTATACATCGCAAGAAAGACGAATATTGTACCACCATACCCCTCTAAGGTAATTGACCCTTTCAATGTTGCCAGGAGCCTCAAAAATACATATCTAAAAAATTCCGACTCCATCGACTTGAGTCGACTTGAGTCGACTTCGAGTGACTCGGAGGAACAAAGTCGAGTCGAGTCGAGTCGAACCTTGTTTGAAGTCGACTTCGTGAGTTGTGACTCGACTTTTTGAGTCGCGGCAACACTACATGTACTAAAAACCCGGCTACATACAGCGCCCTGAAGGCGCGGGACAGCGAATATTTCGCTTCCCCGTGCATTTCGCTTCCCCGTTAAACACTGTACATTAAATACTTATATCTGGCGCGTGAGATCTGGATCATTCGCGTTCGCGGCTGTATTCTCCAGTCTCCTTCTACTTTAGAGGAATTCACAGGAGGCCAACCCGTTGTGCTGGTAAGACTCGACGACCAGGTGTTTTCAGTTTTACACTGCATATCGGCCGTCGGATCTCGGTGGTAGAACAAAATCTCTGATGGCGGCCGGCGGAGAGCGCGTAGAGCGCGGAGAAATGACTTCCGTGGCCTCAGGAATAATAGACTGAGGAATGTATGATTACTCACGGGATCTGTTGCTGCAAGGAGGGCATACATCATCGGTCGGAGGACGTATGTCAACAGATCTGGAGGGTCGTCGATAACGCGCTGGTATTGTGAGGCAGTGTTCCCCGACATGAAAAGGAGAGGATCGACTTGGGATCGAGTGCCGCCCGTCCGGCTATACACTGTTACATTGATATTTTCCAAGCAATTCCTAAAGAAAAAGTGGAGAGCCGTCGGCGCGTGGGAATTTAAATTTGAAGTACTAGACAAGCCTGTAGATTCCAAGCCGCTGCGTCAGCCAACGATTTTCTTGCACATAAGATTGAAGCTACTCGGCGGACCTCCCAATTGACCCAGCTGTCCGTCAGGCAATGGAGAGAGCCTAGGCAGCAATTAGGGAGAGAGCTTAGAGAGGCAAGTATGAGCTGTTAGGATTGTATTTCATCTTTTTGAAAGTTTCTCATCGGTTCGATGGTAGTTGGTTATCACTGTATCACTCGGAAGGTAGGTTGAATCGTTGAAATAGGAGGGAGTTCCTGGGAGTTCTGAGGAAATGCAAAACTGTGCTTGGTCCCAATCTTCTCCAAATTAGGAATTTGCGTAAGCAGTTTGACTCGGACCACTCGAACTTGAACTAATTGTTTAGTGAACTCAGTCTCCAAGAGGCCTGCAAACTTGCCCCGTACGTTTTCCTTTTAGCTTTTCGTGTTCCGCGGGCACTGCCATCGAACGTGTGCTGGACCAACCTGTGCTCAGCTCAGAAGTGATGTCAGCGAAATCATTCTATCCATCGCCGCCGCCGCCCGCGGCGTATGTGTTTCCAGGAAACGTCGCCGACTGTGAATAGGGAATTATCAGGCTTGACGCAGACATGAATTGTTCCGACTCTGGCAGCTCTTGGACTCATCTTCCAAGCTTGTTCCAAGGACACTTCAAGGGCCTATCTTCGAACCTATCTATACACCATCCCGCCTTCCCAGAGCCGCCCTGCCTCCGAGATGACATCTTACGCCTGGCTGCGCATCCACAGACCGTCTACCTCGCGGCTAGGATTTATAGGCCCTTGCGCGAGCGCCCCTCTCCATGGCACCTTCCAGCATGCCCGGCGGCCCTTTCTTCAACCTGACCAGCGGCTCCGGATACTCCGATTCACACAGCTACTCCGCCTCTCGCTCCAAGCCCCGGGTCTACCCGCCAATGACCTCCCACGGGATAGTCGCCCTCGTGTTCGCTACGAGCGCTAAGCCGCCCTGCCTCCGAGATCATAACTTGCGCCGAGCCGCGCTTCCACAGCGCGTCTACCTCGTGGCTAGGACTTATGAGTGGGCCCATGCGGGAGCGCCTCTCTCCATGGGACTTCCCAGTATGCCCTTATTCAATCTGACCAGCGACTCCAGATACTTCGGTTCACGCAGCTACTCCGACTCTCGCTCCCAGACCCGGGTGTACAGGTCAATGCCCTCCCACGGGAATCTCGCTGGTGTCGTGTTTGTCACGACGCAGCTTCTGACGATTGTGGCGCTTGTAATCGCTGGGATCATCATCGCGGGAGACTCGGCGCCGGACTTTCGACATGGGTTAAATCTGGTTCTCCTTCATGCGCATCTTCATCTCAGAATACGATTTCATCAGGTTGGCCCTGACTATATGCTCAACAGGGCTTGATCGTGGGTTTCCATTCATGCCGATCGTCGTCTTGACCCCGGGTAGCCTCATCGATTCCAGCAAGACCGGGATCGTGCGTCTGTTTGTGCTCAATGGAATGCTCTGGGTGTGTCCGATATTATTATTTTCCATTTTTCTTGCTTAGCTGAATGCGATTTTGATTATATGGAACCGCTGCCATCACGCTTACGGTGACCCAGCTTGTAGCCAAAGACTCTCCCAATGTATGCCCTCTCCGTTTTATCTTATCATCTCGGAGAGCTGAGGATTGCGCACGCTAGTTTCGCTGAACTCGTGGCTCGTATTTATACTGCGTGTGTGTTCTGCAGTCCGGTTACATATAAACCTGCCATGATCTGTTGGTCCGTCTATGGATAGAATCTCTTCTCTCCCAGGAGCTCAACCTCTCGCTTCCGCATACCAGGGCCCTGTACCGGGGGATTAAAAGCCCGTTTTAAATACCGGTTTGTAAACATCGCGTTTACAATCATCCCGCAAAAATTTCACCCTGAATGGACAAAGGTCATCCAATTTTTTCGCATACAGTTGTATGACTCTTGAAGCCGCGAACTCCTCACAGATTCCTCGAGAAGGGATGAAGTACGAGATTCCGAAGATGTTTCTTGCTAAATCTGTGTAGCTCTAGTATGGACTACTCTTAGCATACATATATTTGTATGCCGCGCTGTTTGGCGCAAGGAATCTTGAATATGGGATTAGGATCTTTATATCGTGTTCATCGGGTTTCGATGTCCCCTCTTGAGAACCGCGAGCTCGTCCCGGAGAACCGCGAGCTCTTCCTCGAGCATCTGCTGGTGCGCCAGCTTGCGCTTCCGACTCTTCCGCGCCGCAAGCGTGTTCTGCCGCCGCCTGTACTCAATGGTCTCAGCCTCGCTCGCCGTAGGCGAGAGCACACCGAGCTCCGCCTCGTCGTCCACTGAGCGACCATCTTGGTGGTCCATAATATACGGGGAAGGTCGGGGAAGCTCCATCGACGTTGGCGAAAATGACCGGTCTGGTGTATGAATGTAACTTTTCCCGGAGTGTAGTCAATCCGGCGTTACATACCTGCATGTTTTCTTTTTTTGACGGCTCGTTCTTTAAATCGCTCCGGGAAGCACTCTCGGCATGCTGTGATTCGGGTCAGTTACACTGTCGTGTGAATACACTTCGTTACCTTTGACAACTTCTGTACATATCGGTAATCAACTTCAGACACTGGCCATAATAAAATATACGCACCGTCCCCGAACATCCTGCGTTCGATTCCGGTTACCGACGGCAGCAACGGGGAGTCTTGCAGCGTCCGGCGAAATTTAGAGCTAAATGTTTCATCCCAATCTGTTGCGGTCTGAGCAGTTTCCGCCCCAATCTGAGGACCAACAAGTCTTTGCACAATCTGGGTAATTGCCGGGCGGTTTACGGAGGTCTGGTGCCAGCAGTCTTGGAGTAACATCCACAGAGCATCTGGCGCTGATTCTGGCCGCAAAGGTCGCTGTCCCGCAATCACTTTCATACTCACCGCCATGTCGTTCGGCCATTCAAAAAACGGGACCTTCCCGGTCAATATCTGTCCCAGATGCTTGATCCAGGAAAACGATAATGGTCAGCGAATGGACGGACCTCATAGCCAACACATGCGAATGCATACACATCGGATCCAAAGTAGTTCGAGCTTTCACCCAATAACAGTTCCGGTGCTTGGTATCGGCTAGTACCTCCCCGTGCATTTGTGGTTGAATGAGTGAATCGCAAGGTTATAGCATCCGCGATGGAGGACACTCCAAAATCTGCGATGCATGCTTTACCCGAAGGAGTAACCAGAACATTCATCTGTTGCGAACACCCATACAGTCAATGCGACCTCGGTCAAGAATATAAACGAGCTTACCCCTTTCAGATCTCCGTGCACTACATGTTCTCCGTGCAGATACTGAAGGCCCAAAGCTACATCCAAAATCTGACGGGGACCCATCAACAAATACACAAGGTTTGATTTGTCAGTCTACTCACAAGATGGACACGATTCGTATCAGCAGGAGCGCTGCTTAAAAATTGGAGAATATGCCCATTTTCCATCCACGGCGAAACAAGACAGAGTCTCTCCTCCACATAAAATAGACCATAGAAGGGGAGTAGGTTCGGATGAGAGAACTGGCGCCAAATCAGAGCTTCACGCCCAAACTCCTGAGCGACGCATTAGACTAGAATGCAACAGCGTGAGAACCACACCTTTAAGACAGCCCTTATGTCGGCGTCTCGGAATAATCTCATCATTTTGATTGAGACAGTCTGACCACGGACTACACTTTTCCAGATGTCTCCGAAACCCCCAGCCGCGACTTGCCGCCCAACTGGCTGTAAACCAGGTAGAGCATAACATGCGGGATGAAGTTCGGATGCGCGAGAGAGTCTCAATAACGCTTTGTAGAGTAACGGCCTGAACGTCGAGTGGGGGAATAAATCCAAAAGCTGGTAAAGATTGGGAAATCATTTTAGGAGTCCGGATAAAGCAGCACACCTCTTGAATTAGATCTAGCAGTTGTTGCGCAGATTCTCCACGACACCCCAAAAACGTCTTGTACGTCTCCGAGTCTTGGAGGATGAAGGCCAGCTGTTCGACAGCAGCGGCAGCATCTTGAGATAGTATCTCGGATATCTCTTTTGCGATGACGTGCCCATTTCCGGGAGGGCCCTACATACGAAAAGATGAAGAACAGTGAAAGGATGAGGATAATGTGTGAGAGTACCGTATCTTTCAGAAAGCCGAACAATATCCCTACAACAGCACGATAGTTTGCAAGACTCGTTAAGATGTCCCATCCCTCCCATTGTTTCACGAGATCCCGAAATTCATCTAAGCTGTCACGAACACGATGGTAAATATGAGAATATGGCGGCAACGAGACTTACATGCTGGAACGCTGTTGCATGGCAGTGATAGATCTTGTGTAGCTATAAAAGTTCTGTTTTGTGACATTAGGTTGCTTCGTTAGTAGATACTGGGCCCACCTTGAGAATCTTGAGGTCCGAGGAAACGACTGTGTTCAAGTCTGCCATGAATTCCTGACCGCAAGGCGTAGTGGAAGTTTCAGGCAGGATAAAGCTGAGGGTGAGGGCTGTGCGCGGAATACGTCTTAATATATCATAAAGCTGTCCTGGCGCCTCACGCAGTCAGCGTGGTTCCGGAGCTATTAATGTATCGTAATCGTCCGACAAAGCACATTCAATCCGGAGTCCATGCTGTCGTTGGAGCTTGAATTCAGTCTTTAGTCGATTCCAATCCGATGAGGGGCGGGAGTGCATCACTCAGAAGATCGAGGGAGTTTTACGAGGAAACGTAAACAGCGCTTGGTCCCAATCTTTTCCAAATTAGGAATTTCCGTAAGCCGTTTGACTCGGACCACACAACAACTTCTCGAACTAATTGTTTAGTGAACTCAGTCTCCAAGAGGCCTGCAAACTTGCCCCATACGCGTACGTTTTCCTTTCAGCTTTTCTGTTCCGCGGGCACTGCCGTCGAACGTGTGCTGTGCTCAGCTCAAAAGTGATGTCAGCGAATTCTTAGTCTAGTGTTTACCGCGGGGATTGGATCACAGTGCTCCGCTATTATGTAATCGCGGAGTTCGAATTCACGTCGCGAAGTGCGCTTTGTGTGGGACGCGATATTTCATGGATTTGCTACATAGAGTGGGTTGCCGAGTCTGTGTATGAAGGTCTGTCCCTTCACAATTTTGATAGAGGCCTTCAAAATCAGGGAAACGGGACGATGATTTGGGCGCGTGATTACGCAATCAACTTTCAACAGTATTTCTCAAATGAGGTCGAAATAGCTTTATAAGGTCCAGAAATATTCCACAGCCTCTTTGGTAGGTATTAAATGGGCTTCAAATGGTTCTTGTGATATTTTAACCACCAGGAGGCTTGCACAATGGGATCGCGGGTTTGGCCGAGGGAAATTCAAACTCCGCAATTACATAATAACGGAGCACTGTGATCGGACCCCCGCGGTAACTAACAGACTTCAACAAGTGAGGTACGAGCTTCGTGTTGAAGCGTCTGTCTACGAGAGACTAGCGAATTCTATCCATCGCCGCCGCCGCTCGCGGCGTATGTATTTCCAGTAAACGTCGCCGATTGTGAATAGGGAATTCTCAGGCTTGACGCAGACATGAATTGTTCCGACTTGGCAACTCTTAGACTCATCTTCCAAGCTTGTTCCAAGGACACTTCAGGCGCCCATCTTCGAACCTATCTATACACCATCCCGCCTTCCCAGAGCCGCCCTGCCTCCGAGATGATATCTTACGCCTGGCTACGCATCCACAGGCTGTCTACCTCGCGGCTAGGACTTATAGGTCCTTGCGCGAGCGCCCCTCTCCATGGCACCTTCCAGCATATCCGGCGGCCCTTTCTTCAACCTGACCAGCGGCTCCGGATACTCCGATTCACACAGCTACTCCGCCTCTTGCTCGCTTCAAGCCCCGGGTCTACCCGCCAATGACCTCCCACGGGATAATCGCCCTTGTGTTCGCTACGAGCGCTAAGTCGCCCTGCCTCCGAGATTACAACTTGCGCCGGGCGGTGTTTCCACATTGCGTCTATAGGACTTATGGGTAGGCCCTTGCGGGAGCGCTTCTCTCCATACACCTCCCAGCACGCTCTTATTCAATCTGACCAGCGACTCCCGATGCTCCGGTTCACGCAGCTACTCCGACTCTCGCTCCCAGATCCGGGTCTACAGGTCAGTGCCCTCCCACGGGATTCTCACTGGTGTCGTGTTCGTCACGACGCAGCTTCTGGCGATGGCGGCGTTTGTACTCGCTGGGATCATCATCGCGGGAGACTCGGTGCCGGACTTTCGACATGGGTTAGTATAAATCTGGTTCTCCTCCATGCGCATCTCCATCTCAGAATACGATTTCATCAGGTTGGCCCTGACTATGCTCAACAGGACTTGACCATGGGTTTCCATTCATGCCGATCGTCGTCTTGACCCTGGGTAGCCTTATCGATTCCAGCAAGACCGGATCGTGTGTTTGTTTGTGCTAAATGTAATGCTCTGGGTGCGTCCGACATTACTGTTTCCATTTTCCTTGCTTAGCTGAATGCGATTTTGATTATATGGAACCGCTGCTATCACGCTTACGGCCGGCTTATAGCCAAAGACTCTCCCAACGTATGCCCTCTCCGTTTTATCTTTCATCTCGGAGAACTGAGGATTGCGCACGCTAGTTTCGCTGAACTCGTGGCTCGTGTTTGTACTGCGTGTGTGTTCTGCAGTCCGGTTACATATAAGCCTGCCATGATCTGTTGTCCGTCTATGGATATAATCTTTTCTCTCCCAGGAGCTCAACCTCTCGCTTCCGCACATCAGGGCCCTGTACTGGGGGATTAAAACCTGTTTTAAATACCGGTTTGCAAACATCGCGTTTACAATCATCCCGCAAAAATTTCACCCTGAATGGACAAAGGCCATTCAATTTTTTCGCATACAGTTGCGTGACTTTTGAAGCCGCGAACTCCTCACAAATTCCTCGAGAAGGCATGAATTACGAGATCCCGAAGATGTTTCTCGCTAAATCTGTGTAGGCCGTCGGGGGAATCCTTCGCGTGGAATTCGCGGGGTCTGGGAGCACTTGCGGGTGTGCCTCGCTAAAACTTGCTTTGTGCTCAAGCTCTGACCGCACTTCGCACAACTCAGAAGTGATGACAGCGAATTATACGAATTATATCCGTCGCCGTCGCCGCTCGCGGTGTATGGGTTCCGTTAACGTCGCTAACGCTTGACGTAGATTGTTCCGACTCGGATCCGGCAGTTCTTTAGACTCATCCTCCAAGCCCGGAAAGAGAACGGAAAGATGAAGTTGAATCCACAGATGATTATCAACCCAATTGTCACAGGCAGCCAGATTCTTATCGCTGATAATAGTTTCATTCTAATCGTTCAGAAATTCTCGGTCCCATATATGGATGGCCGACAGTTTTGATAGAAGCCAATAATGGTAGCTGATTTTACTACTTAGCGCTATGGTCTAACTTTGTCTCTTAGTTGGTTCATTTGAAATCATTTCGTACTTCAGAGTGGATCCAACTTAGTTCTGATACCTACCGCACAAACCATCATGGACATTTGTTGGGGTGGTCTAACGGCGCCGAGCTCAAAATATATTCCGGAGGAAGGTATAAGACGCTGTGATTCGAGAAGCGCCGACCCTGACATGGCTTCGTCCAATCCCAATACATCCCTCGGTAATGTCTGTTTCCAATCAACTCCTCAACAATACCAATCATTCTGCAGGTGCCTACGTGATCGGGGTGCTCGCATCGTATGTCCTCTTCGGGGGGACCACGATCCAGGCGTACATTTACTATGGCCGCTTTCCGCACGATCCTCGTAGACTCAAATTTCTGGTGAGGATATTCGTCACGAGAGTATTGAAGAAAGAAATTGACCCATTCAAGGTTGCGTTTGTATGGTGCGTATTTCCCCGTTGTCGAAATGGCTTCTTTTCCATATCTGGGGTCGCCAGGTCTTGTGAGATTGCGCACGCCGTGTGCATAGGCCACACTCTATATCAGATGACTGTTTCAGACTACGCACGTCCTGAACGCCTTATTCTCATACCCAAATCGTTGGCCACGGCCGTGTTCTTTTCCGGCACCATTGGGGCATGTGGTAGGCCCTTCTTTCCGAGTCCTGAATTTTGTATTCACTTTACCCAGTCCAGGCTTTTTTCTCGTCCCGGATATACGGCATCTCGAAAAGTCTCCCCTTACCGTGTCTCAGCTGGACGTTGTCCTTTTTGCGGCTGCTGGGCTCCATAATCGCAGGTGTCTACGGATTGCGCACAAAGACGATACCGGAGTTTGAAACACGATGGGCCTGGCTTTTGAATTGCGTCTGGTCCGTTACTTCTGCGAACGATTTACTCATTGCCGGGACACTGGTGCATTGCCTCTTTCGACACCGCCCAATGGGTGACACTCGGTGGGATGGCATAATTAACTCCATCCTTCCTGTGGGGCTAATCGCTGGCCCGTATCGTTCAGCACCGTTGCTCTTGTTGACAAACTCATAGAATGGACAATAGGTTCGTCACGAAAAAGATATCTATTACTTGTCTCACTTAACGTCACAGAAACCGGTGTGGTCACGAGGCAAGCTTTCGTCGCCGATGTCTCGTAGTAAATATGTTGATCCCGTTCCAGTGCGGCCGGGCTCGTGACTGTGGTTTGCGTACGAGACGTCTTTTTATTAATTTAGTATGCTCATCATCCCAATAGTTCGTAACCATGAAGGAAAACTGTATGGGCTCATCGGTCTATTTATAATTGGTGACTGATTGCATTCAGATATATGGCTCGCATGCTTCGTTGTAACAGCAAGATGTGGGTCCTCAGCCTTCTCAAGTCGAGTTCAAAAATGACCTAGACAAACTTCAGTGTATTCCAACTCTCTATTGGCAAGCCTCAATTCCCGTGCAAGTCTCCGAGGGATGAACACGTTAACGCAACTCAATTTTGCACCGACAGTGAGTTCAGAAAAGTGCGCGTGATTCAATCAATCTTATCCAAACGTAGAGCGTCTCATTTTCGGGGAACGCTAAAAGCCAGGGACAGGAAGCCTCTGAGCTTGAGCCATAGCTGTGCAGTTGCCTCCCCACCACGGCCCTACCCTCTCCGTACGACCTCGATATCAACCAGCGAAGAACATAGTATTTGACGTATTCATTGAACAAACAGTTCAAACACCGGAATTCAACCTAGATCACGTGGCTATATGTTCAACCTCGAAGTTCACTTTTCAATTTGTACGAACACTGGCAGACAGCTCCTTCAGTTTCATAAACCTAATGTACAAGTTATTCCTATAT
The DNA here is from genome assembly GCA_029204335.1 of Mycena vulgaris. Classification (NCBI taxonomy): domain Eukaryota; kingdom Fungi; phylum Basidiomycota; class Agaricomycetes; order Agaricales; family Mycenaceae; genus Mycena; species Mycena vulgaris. Next base: position 22,199 of record JARGYA010000240.1, read on the forward strand.
ACAATGGATTGCATTAGATACTTATATCTGGCACGTGAAATCTGGATCATTCGCGTTTGCGGGTGTCTCCTCTTCTACTTTGGAGGAATTCACAAGAGGGCAACCCGTCGTGCTGGTAAGGGTTGACGACCAGGCTTTTTCAGTTTTACACTGCATATCGGTCGGATCTTGGTGGTAGAACAAAATCTCTGATGACGGCCGGCAGAGAGCGCGTAGAGCGCGTAGAAATGACTTCCGTGGCCTCAGGAATAGTACATAGACTGAGAATATATGATTACTCACGGGATCTGTTGCCGCAAGGAGGGCATACATCATCGGTCGGAGGACGTATGTCAACAGATCTGGAGGGCCATCGATAACGCGCTGGTATTGTGGGGCAGTGTAGTAAACGTGCCAACAATGCCTAATCTCCAGTTCTAAAAAAACGAAAATGAGGGACCATTGGGAAATGAAACGAAATGAAACGACTTCGGTCATGACAGGGTCCTGGACTTGATGTATGTTGAGCAGACCTGTGATGTTGAAGAAGCACGAGAGGAACGGGTACAGTCCTATTCACGAATCAGCACGTCCTGTTTAGCCATTCCTCTTAGACCTGCCGATTCGCAAAATTATCTTGCGATATAGGACGATAGGCGGTTTCGGGATCGTCGGTGTCCTGGGAAAGGAGGACGTGGCAGTTCCAGAAATACCTGATCCCACGCGGTGGCCGATGACCTGGATGGATAGTTGGTTCCCCACTTTTTATTCGTTCTGCAATCCACCATATATCCCACAATCGTGAAGAATGATGTGACTTCGCAAGTCGACATAAGGAACATCCAGAATGCCTGTGTGCTGACAAACCACCGCATCTGCACCGCGCGATCAGGGCTGTTGAACCAGCACGTAGAAGTGGCATCCCAAAATCTGGGCCTGGATCAGATAAACAACTCAACGATCAGGTAGAAACCACAGACCCGAGCGCACCGCCGGCATATGGCGAAACATTACAAGCCGCCGAAATGGCGAGGCCAAGCCGCCGAAATGGCGAGGCCAATGAGAATATAATACCGCTCCATCTTCTGGCCGTTCACGGCATGCACCACAACCAACCGGTACCCGCGCCTCAATTAGTGATCTCGGGGGTTTATTCAAGACATACTGAAGGTTGGTTGAGTGCTATAGAAGCAAACATGATCCCAACGAACATAAGACATGACTGAGCAGCGGTCAATTCAAGGGAAGAAAATGGAGTACAACGTGAACATACGTTGGTCGCAAAGGCATTAAATTTACAGGCCGCGCCCGTAGCCAGTTTAGTACCGCCGATCATCGACCCCGCATAACTCATACTAATCACATTAGTTTATTAATGATGTACGATTCGATGCGGACGCGAAATAGGGTTCCATGTAGCAAATGCGCACGTCCCCAATATTAATAGGATGAATGCGATCGCAGGAATCGCGACAGCCATTACGAGGTCGCTGAAAAAGTATCAAAGATTGTGCGGGGCTTCGAGGACGAGCATCCTACAGTATACGACCATCGAAGGTGGTGGGATTGTGCGTTCGAAGAGACATGAGCACTCAAGGAAGGATGGAATGAGACATTACTTCACGATCTATCCGCCACTCAATTAGCAGGGGCAGCCGTCATCTGCTATTAATTAGCCCAGATATCTTGCAAAAAATGTCGAGACACGAGTGTTTTCTCAGCGTGCTGGGATTGATCTAAAAAATGAGACAGAGTTGGATGCAGCCTAATTGAACGGCGCGAATGGGACGAGTTGAACGGCCAAAAGTTGAAGACAGTGATCTCGCTCATTCGACATTTCCCCGCGATGCCCCACATGAACAGGAGAGGATCGACTTGGGATCGACTTAGGATCGACTGCCGCCCACAATGTTACCTTGAGATGTTTTCCAAGCAATTCCTAAAGAAAAAGTGGAGAGCCGTCCGAAGCGCTTGGGCATTCAAATTTTAAGAAGGTGCAGGACAAGCCTGTAGATTCCAAGCCGCTGCGCCAACCAACGTATTGTCGCACAAATGATTGAAGCAAGTCGGCGGCCCTTCCGATTGACCCAGCTGTCCGTCAGATCACTGAGGGCGATCATCGATGGAGAGAACTTGGAGCATAGCCAGTGAGCTTGGGTATCATTTGGACAAGTGTAGCATTATATCTCACCTTTTTGAATATTTTGCATCGGTTCGATGGTGTAGTTGGTTTATCACTTCTGTCTAACACTTAATGTGTAACACAGGCGGTCCTCAGTTCGAACCTGGGTCGAATCATGTTTTGCTTCGGAGAGCGTTTGAAACGCGAAACTTTGATTATCGATTATCGCGATGGATCAGCCCATGTGCTGGGCGAAGAACCGATGGATTCTGGAATGGCTATGGGGCTGGAAGTTTAGTGAGACATATGGAGCAGCTGCAGGTGAGGCAGGCCTAGGGAAAGTGGGGGGGGGGGGAAGAAATGATGGGATGATCCCGTTTGAGCCGATATCTCACGTAATCGGCGGAGTGGCCGCTTTGGGAAGTCACCCCTGTCGTCGACTTGAAGATGGGGACAGGGACAGGGAAGAGCTCGAGAGGAAAGGAGCTCGAAGATGGGGCCGGGAACGAGGAGGATCTCGCTGAACGGCTCAGGGACGAAGAACAGGTAGAACCGGGAAGTATGTATGTCCAATTTTGTATCGCATTATAACTATGCAACGTATACAACATGACGGCGTAGATTCACCCAAAGTCTATGAGCCTCGCATGTCCCCCAATAAAAAAACCAAATAAAAAGGACAATGAAGCAACAATATATCGTACAGGTAATGTTCGGCCACACCGACACCGATCTAATACACAAAGCAGCTCTGAACGAGGGCATCAAGCAGCACGCTTCTTCACCCTGCGCGGGGTCGCGCCGCCGTTGTCCCCGGCGTACGGGTACTTGGGCTTTTTCTCTGCTGGCTTCAGGATCTGTGGGCAACAATTACTTCGGGGGCGAGGTGATGGGGTAGGGGGAGAGCAACGCACCTGGAACGAGCACAGCAGCGACTCGTCCACGCTCATCATTGCGCCGGCGTTGTCAAACTCGCCGCAATAGTTGGGCGCGGAGAACAGCGTGACGAGGTGCCGCTTCGCGAAGAACTCGTACCCGTCCTCGACGACCTGGGCGCCGTCAGCGCCGGAGCCGAATACACGCGAACGGCCAACGCACCTGATGGCCTCTGCATATGAGATCCATGTCGTGTTTTTGGAGGAAGCGCGCGACGACATCGGGGCCAAAGGTAAACGACACCCCGCGGTCGTTCTCTGACCAGCCTGTGATGTCCTTGTCGGGGTCGGACCACAGCAGATCGGACAGTAACCCTGTGCGCCGCTCAGCGGTGTCCCGGGGATTCAAGGAGAGCCCACTCACCCGTGTCGGGCACGTCCGTCGGCCGCATCACCCGCCGTATCTGCTCCATCGACTGTAGATCTGGACTCAGCCCGCCGTGCATCGTGAATATCTTCTCGTCGATAATCGCCGCGATGGGGAGGCAGTTGAAGCAGTCCGTGAACGTCTTCCACAACTTTATGTTGTACCGCCGCTTGCCTGCCGCGCCCGTTAGCATCAATAAACATGCCAGCCCAGGAAACACGCACATTCATCGTAGAACCCGTATATCCGGTTGATACACGCGCACTCGTGGTTCCCCCGCAGGATGAAAAAGTTCTCCGGGTACTTGATCTTGTACGCCAACAGCAAGCATATCGTCTCGAGCGACTGCTTCCCGCGGTCGACATAGTCGCCGAGGAAGAGGTAGTTGGCCTCGGGCGGGAAGCCCCCGTACTCGAACAGCCGCAGCAGGTCGTAGTACTGCCCGTGGATGTCCCCTGCGCCGTCGCCGTCCGTCATCTGTCACGGACACGCGGGCACACGACGCACCACATATCTTAATCGGCGCCTCGAGCTCGAGCAGGATGGGCTGGTTGATGAAGATCTCGCGCGCCTTGGTACACAGGTACTTGATTTCGTACTCCTGCAGCTGCACGGGCTTCCCGGGACGGTTGCCCCGCACTGCGCAACGGTGTCAGCTTGGTGCGGCGGATGCAATGCAGGCGCTTGCGCACCTTCGAGGAGCTTGTCGATGACCGAGTCGAGGTCAATCTCTATCCCAGAGTCTGCCATATGCAATTAATTGCGGCGTATAATAGCTCTACTGATATGCGGGGAGCGGGTATCGGCGTAACGTTCAGGGGTAGCGTGAGGGTCGTTGAAAGCTCCAGGAAAAAATGGGTATGCGCAGGGTATGTGATCCAAGGGTGTGGGGTATTATGGGGCGGTGGAGAGAGTCAAGATGGAAATGAGTCGAGAAGATAGATAACCTTGACTCGGACGCATGGCAGTCGCGTGGGAATTTGATAGGAATTACATGGATTAATTAATTAATTAACGTCTACATACATGGCTGCATGAGTCGTCATTGCAGGGTGAATATGCGCAAAGCAGAGAGAGAGAGAAAGTTCCCGATATCAGGTGGTGGGTAGAGAGGGAGCATTAGTAACAGGGGGAGCAGCAGTCGTCGCAGGCGCCCGCGGGGGGCGGCGTCTCCTCCTTCTGCACAAGCGCCGAACAATCAGGATTGCGCGATAGCAAGCACAGTAATAGAGAAACCCACCTGGGGAACAGCGGGCCCTTGGGCATGATCCGCTCGTCCAGATCCAGCGCGATATCGGTCGCACTATGCAGTCCCTGTACGCGTAATTAGCCTTCGCCCCGGCACACCCACCCGAAATGAACGAATCCGCACCTCTATCCAATCCACTACATCGCTGACGTCCCGTGCCTGCAGCAGAAACTGCTCGCCCTCGAGCCGCACGCGGATGACGTGCTTGCGCTTCAGGTAGTCGTTCCCGAGCCCGCTCTCCGCGTGCTGCAGCGTGTATGCGCGGATGAGGTCCGCGGGCTCGGGCTCCGGCACGTCCGTCCCCGCCGCGCCCTTCTCCTTCTCCTTGTTGTACTTGCTCTGCGCGGTCGCCGGCGTCGCGGGCGTGCGCGCGCTGAGGGCCCCGGAGCGCGTCGAGGAGGCGAGGCTGACGTTCGAGCGCGACGACGCCAGCGGGGCGCTGGACATGCTGCTCCGTGGGCTGCCGCTCCCACTCCCGCTGGCGCCGGCGCTCGAGCTTCCACTGAACGACGGCCGCGGGATCGAGAGCGAGGACCGCGGCGTCGTGGGTGTCTTGGGCGGCGGGTTCGGCAGGTCGCTCCGGGAGCGTGCATGTGAGCGAGGTTTCAACAAACCGAGCCCGAGATTGAGCCGCGAGCGGCTGGCGGGGACCCCCGGGGTGATGCTTTCCTGCGGCGACGACGATGCGGGCGAAGGCGGCTGCGCTACGGACGCGGCAGAAGACGACGCGCGGCTGCGCGCGGACGACATGCTCGACCGTGGGGGTATTACCACCTCCGTCGTCCCCTCCCCGAGTGCGGATCCCGATCCTTCCCCGCCCCCACCCATACGCGCCATCCGACCATCCTCCTCCGCAATCTTCCCCTCCTGCGCCCCCTCCCTTGCCGCCGCGCGCGCCTTCACCGCCGCCGCCGCCTGCGCCGCCGCGCTCGCCACCGCCTGCCCCCCCGTCGCCACATCCCCCGCCCCCACGCGCCTCTCCCACCACCCCTCCCCGGCACACCGATACACGCGAAACACCGTCCCCTCCAGCTCGCACACCACGCGCCGCCACTTGCGGTCCTTCGCCTGCACCCCGGGCGCCGTGAACTCCATCTTGCGCGGCATCACGCCGCGCAGCAGGATCGCGTTCGTGTACCCGGGCAGCGCCTCGCGCCCCTCGTCGTCGCGCGGCGCAATGCGCGCCTGCGCGAGCGGGTGCGCGTTCGTCGCGAGCGGCGCGGAGAAGAGCGGGATGCTGTACGGCGGCGGCGCGGCCATGATCTCCGGCATCGAGCGCCGCCGCTTCAGCGTGCTCGCGCGCGCGACGATGCCCTGCCCGTCGTACGCCGGCGCCTCGCCGGGCCCGTCCTCCTTCCCCTTCCCCTTGCCGCCAACGCCAACGCCAACATCCTCCTCCGCGCCCGCGCTGCTGCCGAGGAGATGCACCATGCTGCGCGACGCGTGCTTGTACATCCCGGGGCGCTCCACCGGCGACTGCAGCGGCATCGGCATGGGCATCGCTATCGGCATGGGCATGGGCACCGCGTGCGGTGTGCGCCCCTCGCCCGTCGGCGTGCGCACGGAAAAGTAGTCCGGGTTCCACACCTGCGGTATCGGCGTCTTGACCGTGCTCGTGCTTCCCTGCGCGCGGATCGGCATGGGGACCGCAAACGGCGTCTGCGCCCCCTCGCGCTCCTTCCCCTTCCCCTTCCCACTCCCATTCCCCTGCCCCCCGAGCCCGAGTCCCACCCCCGCGAACATGCCCCCCAAATCCATATCCAGCGCGAGCGACGATGTGTCGAGCCGGAGCGGCACCATCGGCGTGCGCACGGACGGCGACGCGAATGGCACGAACGGCGACTCGCTCCCCCCCTCTCCCCCGCCGACATCCATCGACGCGCGCGAGTCGTCCTCCTCCCCATCTCCGTCCCCGTCCTCCATCTCGTCCTCCTCCTCGTCCCCCTCTCCGTCCTCGTCATCCGACTCCCCCGCCGCCGCGCGCGCCTCAATCGCGCCCTCCATCGCGAGCGCCGGCATGCTCCGCACCACCGCGCGGCTCGCCTCCCTTGCATGCGGCCCAAAAATCACGCTCGACCGGCGCCCCACCGACGGGCTCTCTCCCCCCCCTCCCGCCCCCGCCCCGCCCCCCTGCCCCTCGCGCGACGCCGGCGTAGGCAACCGCAGCACCGGGATCGCAAGCGGCGGCTGCCTCACAATAATGCTCGGGCTCAGCCTCCCCATCTCGCCGCCGGGCGACATGGGCGTCGCCGACGCGGGGTTGAACGTCATGCTGAAGCGGTGCAGCGCCATGGAGGGCGGGCGGCGCGCGGGGAGCGTGCCGGTGGCGGGGGAGAGCGGCGCGAAGGACGCGGTGCGCGCGCGCGCGCTGCCGGGCGCGAAGCCCGCGGTGCCCCAGGGGGAGGGCGAGCTGCTCGGGCCCCATGACGGCGAGTTGGTCGCGCCCCACGCCGGCAAGCTGCCCGTGCTCGTGCCCCACGCCAGCGGCGTGGCGCCCACGCCCTCGCTCGCCGCAGGGCGGTACGGCGCCGGCAGCGGCGCGGTGGGGACCTCCACCGTCGTCGAGATGGGCGGGAGCGTCGCCGCGCGCGCGGGGGTGCGCGCCGGGGGCGGGCTCGGGGTCGGGCGCGGGGTATGTGTTTCTGAGGTTGGGCTCTGGGTATGTGTGTCTGATACTGTTTGCGTCTGCGCCAGCCCCGCGGTGGGAACCGTCTCTGCCTCTGAATCTGTTTTCATGTTCGTGTCCGTTTGCGTTTTCGGCGCCGTAGAAGTGGAAATGGGCGGTAGGACGGGTTTCGGCGTCGCGGGGGCGGTGGAAATGGGCGCAAGGACGGGTTTCGGCATCGGCGTCACGGCGGGTTTTGGCGTCAACGTCGGCTTGGGCGTCGGCGTCAGCGTGGAACTCGAAGACGCAGAACTCGACGCCCCCGCCCCCGGGCGCAGCGTCTCCGCCCTCTCCCTCTCCCGCTCCCTCCCCGCGTCTCCCGCGCGCAGCGTATCCTGCCGTGCCAGCCCTCCCCCCTCCCCTTCCCCCTCCCCATCCTGCTCCTCCCGCACCCGAACCCCCATATCCGTAGCCGTCCCCGTATCAGCCCCTCCGCTCCCAGTCCGCCGGCCCGCATTCTCATCTACCGCCCCGGCGTCTAGGACCCGCACAGGCGCATCTAGGATCCGCACAGGCGCCTCCGCGCGTCTGCCCTCGTTCTCATTTAATATCCGCACAGGCGCATCCGCACCCCCGCCAGCCGGCTCCAGCGCGTCGTCGTCCCACGTGCCGCTGCGCGCGGTCGCGAACGAGTCGACGGACGTGGCGGAGGCGAAGGAGGCGACGGAGGCGCGGCGCGGGTCGGGCGTGGCGGGGTTCGCCGGGGTGTGTGGGGTGTGCCGCTGCGGGGACGATGTCGATGTAGACGCGCTCGCCGGCGCGTGGATATGCGACGCGGAGGAGGACGCCGGCAGCCCGCTCACCCCGCCCCCGCCCCCATCCCACGCGCGCCCCAGGCTCGGGAGGCCCGGGGCCCCGATGAGGGTGCTGGCGAGCGTGAACGCGGACGCAGAAGAGGTGGAGGTGGAGAAGGAGGAGAAGGAGGGGGCGGTCGCGTAGGAGGAGGAGGTGCTGAGGGTCGAGGGCGATGCGGAGGGGGGGAGGTGGGAGGAGGCGGAGCTCGGGGTGTGGGAGGGCGTGGGTGCGGGTGCGGCCGGGGTGGAATTATCGGATTGTGGGGCGCTCGAAGTCGAGGCCGCATTAGTCGAGCTCGGATTCGAAGCCGGTGAGCTCAGATTCGATACCGTTGAGCTCAAATTCGAAGCCGTTGAGCTCGAAGTGGCGATGGGAGCGGGAGCGGGAGTGGGAAGGAGGCCCGCGGTGCTGGGGGGCCGGTTCCAGTCGCGGGTGCCGGGGCCGCTGTGGGTCTGCGAGCGCGTGCGGCGGAGCGAGTCGGTTCGCGAGGGGAGTACGGCTGCGTTTGAGTTTGCCGTCGGAGGTAATGGCGTGTGGGTTGCATGTATTGGCGGGGGCGGGGGCGCACGCGAGGGAGGTGGGGGACGGGGCGCAGTCGCATTCGGTGCTCCTGTATCAGCGGAGCGCTCGGACCCACGCGCGGCCTCGCTGCGCGCGGGGCTCGCGCTGCCATCGCTGTCCGCCAGGTCCTCCACGCGCGTGAGCGGCAGGCCGAGCATCGGCTGCGACATGTACGGCTTCGCCGTGACGTCCATTGAGTACGTCCCGCGTATGTACGGGCTGGCATTATTCGCCGGGATTAGCACATAGCGAATAGTTGACAGCGGTTAGCAGGGACGCACGAGTTCTTGGAGGTTGAGGCGGGGTCTGGTGCGCCGCGGGTGAATTTTGCGGAGACCTTCTGGAGGAGCTTGCTTGCGCGGACCTAGCGGGGAGTTAGCGGGTGTCCCTTGGCATCCTACAGGGGCGTGTACTGACGTGAAAGGTGTTCTGTGTGGGGCGTATCTGCATGGCAGAGTGTGCCCGGGGGCGGTCCATAGCTCTTATCTAATACTATAAGCTGGGTCCCTTCAAGTGCGAGAGGCGCCAGCGTGGTCCGTTCCAAGGGCAGTCAGCCCAGGGAGGTCAAAGCGTTGGAGACGGCGAGAGAGGCCGCGAGACAATTTCCGGTAAAAGCGAGAACTTTAGTAAAGGATCATTGGAAGCCGGCACGTGCAGTCTGTACTCCTTGTCATTGACCTCGCGTTCTAAAACGCCTTTCCCTGCTCCTTGATGACGGCTGCATTTCCAGCGTCGACTCCCACAAGCATTTCAAAGCAATGCCCGACGACTCCGCACACCCCACGCATCCTGTGCCGCGCTTGATCCCATCCCGCCAACCATTCAATAATTTTTATACTTAAAGCGCAGCCTCAAGCTCAGCGATCCCACGACAACGTTCGCCTTCGGCTTTGTTACTTACCCTGGTCCCTGGTCTTTTTTTAGCTTGTGTTGTCTCTCCTACTCCCTCCACTTTAAATATAACCCTCCAGAACTCCAACAATACATCGCGTCGTCATTTCGAGTGTCGATCGCTCTCATACGGTCTTTGGATTACTCTACTGTTCCGAAGGGGGACCTAGCTGAGCAATATTATTATCCTAGTCTTATCCTCACCCCTCCCGCATCCTAAAATAACCTGCCCTTCCAAGTGGCGGGTCCTCAATCTGCCCCATTTCCCTCTTGCCGCCGTCAATGCGAACGTGTCCTCAATCATCGACGCTCTACGTACCCACCCGCCCCGCCAAACCCAAATGAAATCGCATGTATCATCCGCCGTCCTTTCCTTGGGCTCTCCAATAAGCATCTCAGTGCCCAGCCATCTCCTGCCGTGCCCGCGTCATCCGCAGCCTCGTCTTCTTGTGCTCTCCCGTCTCGCCTACTCCGTCCGCCTTCTCCACAGCCCCACAACACATCGCGTCGTCATCAACCCCAAACTTTACGGGCCTTATCCGCGTCGATCCCTCGAGCCACGACCAGACAAGACGCCTCAAGCCACAATCACTGCGGAACCCAGGGGCCCGACAGGTCTGGGTTGTATCCTGCTGGAACATTTTGCGCAATCCCCGGAGTGCCCGGCCTACCGAGCAGTCAATAAATCCAGGGCCCAGACAGGTCGTCTTTCCTCAACCAATCCGGATCAGGACACGGACTGAGCGTACCAACATACTGTATTCTCTCGTTCCTGTCCAGATCCAGACAGACGTTGTCCTGACAGACGAGACTTTGACCAAACCGGCGCCAATCCGGCCCATGGCATTTTTGGGGTTCCGCAGTGAATACAAGGCGCTGCCTTCGCCGCCTCCCGAACTTCATTCGGTCCTTCCACGACGAGCAATAGTTGCGCGTCCTCAGTCCAATGCAGTCGTGTGCTCCTCTCTTCGCCATTCACTGCACTCGCTACACAACCGTCTGCATAGGATCGGCGCGAATCGGAAGGAGACTTTGCCCTCGGGGGATCCCGAGCCAGAACTCGGGCCCAAACCTATCTATGTAGCCATAATTCATTTTCTCTCTACATGTCCACGGTTCCGACGACTCGGCCTCCAACTCAGGCTCTCAAAAGAGGAGAGGGTGCGTTCACTCTTACGCAGCTCAAGCTCAGACAGCTTCATCGACAACATCAGGCGCTGTGCTACAGGCCCTCGCCATCTCACCCTGTTCTTGACACCGTCCAGTTTTCAGTGGATTCGTCGTCCCTCTCGGCCTCGCGCCCACTGGCATCCGAGTCTGATGCCGCCATCCAGTAGCTCAATTCAAGATCCTCGCGCCAGCTTCAGAGTATATACCCGCATACATATGGCAACATCTCCATAGGATGTCGACCTCTAATAATTAAATTCAGAATGACATGCAGAATCTTGTGGTGTGGTAGCAGGAATTCCCTTCTTCTCTTTTGGTACTATTAAGTATATCTAAGCTCTAGCAGCTAGCTGCGTGTCGTACGAGCGAAGGAATGCACATCCCATGGCCAGCGCTCGTCACAACGCCACGTCCCTTCCCATTCGCGGTGGATCTTGGCGGGAAATGCGCGGGACGGGACGCGGGCACGGCGGAACCCGTCCCCAAAAACCCGGGTTGGCCACCGAAATGCAAAGATTCGCGCCACCGAATACGAAAGGCGCCGTCGCGCGGAGGAGGGCTGGCACACTGGACTCTGGCGACGAGGAGCGCCGTCACGCAGACGATGGGGAGCGCTGTAGCGCTGGAGGAGGGCCTCATCCTCAGCCTCGGCATACCGACGCGCGCGCCCAAGGAGAAAATGGCGGGGGAACGTTGGGGGAACGGGAACAGAGTATACGAAACGAGAAAACGCACCACAGCCCAACGCGCGCGGCGATCGCGCTCGCGCAGATACCCAGATACCAGTCGGACGGTAGCGAGCGGAAGACGGGAACACACGACGTGCGCGGTATTACTTCGACTCGCAGATCCGACCCGCGCCGCGAGGAATCAGGATGCGGTTTTTTTTTTCGCTGCCGCGACGGTGAGTTACGCGGTCAGCTCAGAGCTGCCTCGCGGTCAGATGCCTCGCGGGCAAACTGGTGTCGTGGGGCGTCCTTAAAGTCGTGGGCATTAGCGGTCAAGAAGAATTCTGAATTAGATCTTCAGTGCGAGGAGGGGAGCGACACGGCTTGAGCAGCAGCGGAGGGGAGGACGAGGAAGGGTGAAAAGAGCTTCGAGGGTGAGGATAGGTCCAACTCAACACAGATGTTTTAAACAACATTACTCGTTTCAAACGAGCGTGTCGACGTGCAGAGCAACTTTGAAACGAGTCCTTGACAGGTGGCTGTGTAGATAAGATTTAGGTAATCTAATCAAACTCAAATCTTATCTATACACAGCTTGAGTTCATCAGAGTCATTCACTTCCTTGCGTTCCACCCAGGTCGCAATAATTCTAATCAGAAACCCGCATAGTCTTGGCTATTCAGCAGCCCTCTGATTTGTTATAAGTTCAGATCTGATGGCGCGTCGGGATGCGCTCGGGGCGCTTTTAAAGAGCAAGACCTCGTTCAAAAATGCTGTGAATAATCCTGTAGGATTGACAGTACGTCCTCTGCGCTCTACAGTTTCCTTTACCACTGAATTGGAGGATTTGTGCTTTGAACTGGATCGAAACCATTTGCGCAGCAGAGGGCTGAAAATGGCACGGGAAAATTGGGGGGAAAGCTGGGTTTGTGGGGGACGTACTAGGAGCATTCCAGGCCCCGTGAAGCTCCCCTAAAGGGTTGTCCGGAAAATTGGCTTTTTGAGGGCCAAAAATCACGATTTCCTTGTCCGAAAATAAGCTTTTTGAGGCCGCAATCTGTCGAGCCTTGTCCGAGAATAAGCTTTTTTAGGCCAGGTTTCAGCAACTGCACGCTGTTCACGGTCTTCATGTGGTCAGGCCCCGTGAAGCTCCCGCCAAGGGTTGCCCCGAAAAGTGGCTTTTTGAGGCCGAAAATTTGCGATTTTGTCGTCCCAAAAGTGGCTTTTCGAGGCCGAAATTTGACCGGTCCTGTCCAGAAAGTGGCTTTTTGAGGGCAAATTCTGGTGAAATCGCAGCGATTTGATCCAATCAATCGGCACGTCCGAGCGGCTTGGAACACCTTCTGATGTAAAAAAAGGTAACACTGAAGGTGCCTGGGAGTGCTAGGATGTAAAACAATGTATTCGTTGACGCGCGGTGCGCGGGGAGAAAAAATTGATTATTTGAGTGAAAATAGGGGGTTCACGTGATCACCCCTGTCCCGAAAGTGGCTTTTTCACACCAGAATGAGGCCAAAAAGTGGCTTTTTGAGGCCGGATTCGGGAAATTTTTGAGGCAACCCTTGGCAGGAGCTTCACGGGGCCTATGTGGTCCCCATCACTCGGCATCCAAACTTGAATGAATCTGGATTGAATGCGGCGAAATCATGTTCCCACCGAGCGTCAAATCATTAAAGAGAGCCTCATGTTTCGTCCTCTGAAGCTTGGGAAGGATACAAGAAACAATCTGGGTGGTGGGGAGAAATCAGTTTTTTTTCAACAATTTTGGCGAAATTTGGGGCCTCACGTGACCACCCTTGTCCGATATTGGCTTTTCCAGGCCTCGAATGCGCAGAACCATAAGCTTTTTGAGGCCGGATTTTGGGATTTTTCCGGACAACCCTTTAAGGAAGCTTCACGGGGCCTAGCATTCCCCTTCCGCCCCCGTATGTATAAGCCCTATATGTAGGGCTTTTTGGTGACTTGGGCAATACAGTCTTTAACGGGGAAGCGAAACGCTCAAGCGATTTCGCCAATTAACGCGCAATGGTGGAGGAGGCCTTTGTAAATTTTTGAATATATCTATGGTATGATATCCTGGCTACCCCCTGGCACAAAGTTCTGTGCGAATTGCTGCCGTATTGGTGGAGAACGAGAGCGATCTTTTTGAAACCTCCAGATTGGTCACATCACGTGGAAGCGAAATGCGCCCCATTGTCGCACCGCAAATGAGCTATGACTTTCGGGATGCCTATATTCGTCATCCCCGACCTCGAAAACCCCCGAGTGTCCAGAATCCTGAATATTTAATACTCCAGGACCAAGCCCGATGCCGAACTTATAGCAAATCTGGCAAATAATTGTGAAAACAGAGAATTGGACCTCTCGGGGTCCAAGAAGGTTCTGTGGACAAATCCTTTTACATACAGGGACTTCCTATCCGTGTGTATCATGTACCAAAAATCCTTGTACATACAACGCCCCGAAGGCGTTGAACAGCGAATATTTCGCTTCCCCGTAAATTTCGCTTCCCCGTTAAAGACTGTAATCTCGAATAGAGCAAATGGAGCAAGTATATTCTGCGCGATCCCATTAAGAAACAGCAGGTGTGCTGTACTGGATGTCAAGGGTTCAAGCTGGCTGCTGGGGTGCCCGGGCGTAGTGGCTAAGTATTAGTCGGAGATTGCAAGGAGATTATTGCCCGAGCCTGAGGGCTTGTGATGTGAGGTCGGAACTGATCCGGCTCTATACAGCCACCTGATTCCTCTTGATTGCCGCCTCCAACAAACTGGCAGAAACGCTCAACGAGCAACGCACCCTTGTGTGAACTGGTCGCATAGTTGCCTCGGATTTGCTTCGTCGCCTTGTCTTACTAACTCACCCGTAGCCGCTGCCTGCGATGTCAGATCTTGTGATAGTAATAAGACTAAGGCTGTTAGACATGTGGTGGCAAACTCTCCGAGTCTGGCAACTTGGCCCTGTTTAGGATGGGTTCTGACGGAAATTGACTGACCGCATCAGCACCTCGGCTATGTCTTCCAGGTCCCACGTCATGACCTCTTTGCTTTGCTTCAAACATGGTGTGGACGACCAGGACGTCTCGAACCTGGACGCGCGTTGAACATTTGGCTTCTTCGGCAGCCGAGCCCGCTGACGTTGCAACTCAACGCTGCGGCGCGAGGACCTACTGGCCCGCTTTAATCAAGAAGAATGTTGTCCGATGCCTGCCGGAATGGGAATGTGGCATCCTCTGCGTCTGGGGCTATGCATTCCAGAATCTACGGAGGCGCTTAGACCTAGGGCGCTTCAGGGAGCTTCCTCGAGCTCGCTGCCGGCCCATTCTTCCGTAGCGTGGCAATCTGAGTGCCCAGAACTAGAAGCTATACACAGGTTTCTTCTACAGGTTTCTTCGCTTCCTCCGCAACCCCCCATCTACGCTACAAGGAATGGCTGAGCTCGCAGTAGGACTCGTTGGTGCTGCAGTGACGGTCGGCGCAGCAAGCCTGGCGATAGGAGCTGGCTTCACGGGACGGCATGAAAATAGCCATCGCGAGGAGATGATGGACACCAGGAGGACCATGGCTGAGTTCATAGCATATCTCAAGAGCCAAGACGTCTCTCAGGATAGGGAAAGAGAATTCTTGAAGACCAGACAAGAGTGCGTGTACATACCTGATGCTTTACATGAGAAGACTGAACGTGTATCACGAAAGAACCATTCAGAGAGAAAACGACTATTATGAAAGCATCGAGAGTTACAAGGATGTTTCGTGGCTAAATCCTTGGGACAAATTCAAGCAGAAGGAGGAGGTTAGAAGAAGAAAACGCTTGACGCGGCGATCTAATCATTCTCTTAGGAGTCTCACTGAGGTGAGTTCCTTCACGTTTCATCCCTCCTCTTGAAAAGAAGCCAGGCCTAACACACACAAAGTCCTTGTATTCAGAGAGCTCTGCCCCTGGCCCGTTCTCCTCCGACGCGGAGACTGACAACCAGGAAATACGCAATGTGGACTCAGAGGATGAGATATCCGACTCGGGTTCGGAGGATCGGGAGGACCACGAGCCTGGCGGCTACCATCCCGTGCGCATCGGTGAATCATTGTCTGGTCACCGTTATATTGTTGTGCGCAAGCTCTGCTGGGATCATTTCTACACCGTATGGCTTGCATGGGACACCAAGTGCGAGATTTCCTCTTTACATTCGGATGATGGGCGTACGTATTGATACCTGAGCAGGATGAGCCGTCAAGTTGCGTTGAAAGTTTCCGAGTCCGCAGGGTACAACATTACGACCGCATTAGAAGGAATCAAGTTTTTGCAGAGACTCGTCACAATCGGCGCCTCGATTCCCAATCATCCCGGGAAATATCACGTTATGACATTTCTGGATCACTTCCGCCACACAGGGCCCAACCACAGCCACATTTGCACGGTCTTCGAGGTCCTGGGTGAAGATCTATTAGGTCTCATTAAACAGCACAAGGTACGGGATTTTATTTATGGTCTCTTCGCCGCGGTAACTTGTGTATGCAGAAACAAGGGGTTCCTATCCCAATAGTCAAGCAAATAGCAAAGCAAGTGCTCCTGGGCTTGGATTACATGCACAGGTTTTGCAACATTATTCACACCGGTTTGGGACCATATATATTATGTTCCCTAGTGGTTATCTGACAAGCATGTGGCCAGATATTAAACCAGAAAACGTGTTTATCGATGTGCAGTATCTTTTCCAAGCCGACCCCGCCCTCGCCTCGCCCCTCCCGCCACCGACTTCACGTACGCGTACACATTCCAGCTACGCGTCGCAGCCTCTGTCGTCATCCAGTGGCGGCAGCAGCTACGTTACCTACCAGAGTGGGATTGGATTCGGTCGTCCCATGGCACGAGGAGACATACCAAGTACAATCAATCTTTCTAGCCAATTCTCGCATTTGCACTCGGGCGACAGCCATGCACATGCAATGGCGGATAGAACAAAAGTCAAGATCGGTGGTCTTGGAAACGGTAAGCTGGCAAAGTCACAATCGCCCATGTTGCTTAACCTGCAACACAGCAACCTTGTCCGATCATCACTCCACGGACGATATCCAGACACGACAATACCGGTCCCCGGAAGTCATTGTCGGTGCCAAGTGGGGCAAGAGCGCTGATGTATGGAGTCTTGCCTGTGTCGTCAGCGCATTTTTGTTATTTCCTCCACACTCCCTGACTATTCTCTCAGATCTTCGAACTTGTTACAGGGGGAGACTACCTCTTCGACCCTGTGGAAGGCCACAACGGCTATAGTGCGGACCACGATCACTTAGCTCAGATGATAGAGCTGACGGGAGAATGCCCGAGAAGCATCTCCCGAGGCGGAAAATACAGCTCGGAATTCTTCAAGCGGAAGGGTAAGACTAGGATATATATGTATGACATCCTGATAAAATTGATCTCTACTCAGGTGCGCTGCGCCATATCCGAGATTTGCAACTCTGGCCGCTGGATCTTGTACTCCGCGAAAAATATTACTTCACGAAACCCGACGCGGACGCCCTTGCGTCCTTCCTGAAGCCGATGTTACGGATGGACCCAGAGAAGCGCGCGCAGGCGATCGAATTGCTGTCCCACGACTGGCTGGAGGGCATCATTGTACAAGGTGAACTAGAAGTTATCGAGCGGGCGGAGCGCGGGAACAGGGCGAGATAAACGCGCGGACGCTCTTATTAGATGACCTATCTTCCGAGCGCGGTATTTATAACAGTATTTGGAGCATTTCCCACCAAGCACGCAGGATACTTACTTCCATCTCATCCCCCCTGCTTACATACCCATTCAGACTGTGCACTTACTCAAAACTCGTTGCGCCACTCTCACCTCCACTTTATGTATCTCACTGCATCGTTTATTTTCGTCGGAACGATTATGTATGGGTTTTTTGGGAATAGAATAGACGAACATACACACACATAAGCAGTACATAAGCGCATAGCACTAAAAGCAAACCCTCTTAAGCACCCAACCTCTTCCTCTTCGTATTCAACGGCCCCATCGCCACCCGATCCTCAAGCGGCCTTTTGATCACCTCCTGCGGGTTCGGCTTCCAGTCCCTCCACCGCCCCGCCGCAATCGACCCCGCGAGCCCGTCGCGATCGAAGCCGACGGCCGTCCAGCCGTCCGCGGGCGGGGAGAGTGCGCGCGGGTGCGCAGAGGGCGGCGCGACCCCACCGAAGAGGTTCAGCCCCGCGTATCCATACTCCCCAACATACGCATCCCCGTTCGGCATCGGCGGCGTCGGGAGGAAGTCGCTGAACGGCGTGTCCTCCGGCGGCGTCGCCCCGTCAGCATCGGCGTCGTAAGACGTCAGGTACTCCCCCAGCCCCAGGTCCAGGTCCGCGTCTGCCGCGAACAGCCCGGGCGGGCCCTCGTCCGCGTCAAAGTCGCTACCGAGGCTCTCGAATGCGGGCGAAGCTGATGATCGTAAGTCGGCGTCCACGAGAAAAGGAAGGGGCATGCGCGCACCTAGGACGTCGCGCACCGTCGCCGGAGCCGCGGCCGCGTCCACGTCCACGACCGGCTGCGCCAACATACTGAGATAGCTCTCGCACAGCGACGTGAAGCCCGCCGAGCTCGAACTCGGCGCTCGCTGCCGCTCAGGAAGCCGGGGCAGCGGTGGCGCCCCACGATGCACCGCGAGGTCCTCCGCCAAGACGAAGACCTCGACCATCTGCGGCGCGCGCCCGTCCGAGCTGATTGGTACGTCGTGCTCCGCGGTGAGGCACGCGAGGGGGACGCTCAGACGCGTGTAGGAGAAGGTGCGGGCCTGCGGGTGCTGGGTGGGAATAAAGTCGTATTCCGTGGTCGTGGTCGGGGAGATGATGGACGAGGAGCGCCAGAGGCTGTTGCGGGACGAGGAGGTATAAACACTCGGCGGAGAGAGTGGCGGAAGACGCGGCGACGTCGAGGCGGGTTGAGGGGCTGCCGTGTCAGCCGTGAGCTCTAAGCGACGGAATTCTGGGTACTGCGCCGACGTACCTTCTTTTTCGGGGGCTGCCACCGATTCAAGTCGCGGAGAGCATTCAAGACACGCTGGTCCTCGTCAGCCGTCATCGTATTTCTGAGAATCCAGTATCATTCACCTTCAACAGCATCTGCACCAGAAGAAGCGTTCAGCATCCTGGAAAGTAAGTACAAGAAGAACGAAGACGCACCGTCCCCAAAGACCCTACGCTCTACCGCGCTCACCGACGGCAGCAGCGGCCAGTCCTGCAACGACCGCCGAACCTTGGCGCTGAACGCCTCGTCCCAATCAGTCGCGGACTGCCTTGTTTTCGCGCCAATCGGAGGACGGACAAGGCGCTGGATGATCTGCGAAATGTCGGGGCGCTTGACGGGCTGCTCTTCCCAACAGTTTTGGAGTAACACCCAAAGTGCGTCGTACGGCACCGTTTCTGGGCGCGACGGACGCAGGCCCTCGAGCACCTTAATGCTCACCGTCACGTCCCGGGGGAACTCGAAGAATGGGGCCTTGCCGGTTAATATCTGTGTATCCCGAAGGATCAGTCTCGATGAATACCGAGAGGGTACATAGGCGCACCTCGTAGCAAACGCACGCGAAGGCGTAGACATCTGATTCGAAATGGTTCGGGTTGTCTGTCGATATCAGCTCTGGCGCTTGGTATCGCGCGGTACCGCCCCGTGCGCTTGCGGACGTCGAATGGGTGAAGCGGAGGGTCATAGCGTCTGCGATGGACGACAGCCCGAAATCGGCGAGGCAGGCTCTGCGGGAAGGAGTAACCAGAATGTTCATCTGCGGTATGATGAGCATTCGCAAACGCCCGACAAGGACTGACATACCCCCTTGAGATCTCCATGCACAACATGCTTGCCGTGGAGGTACTCGAGGCCCATGGCTATATCCAGGATCTACGGCACACTGTTAGATATTTGAAGAAAATAACAAATATATAAGCGGCGCTCACAAGCGATAGTCGGTCCGTGCCGGGCGGGGCGTTTTCCAGAAACTCCAGAACGTGCCCGTTCGACATCCACGGCGACACGAGACACAGTCTACTGTCCAAGTAATACAGCCCGAAGAAAGGGAGCAGATTCGGGTGGGAAAGCTGGCGCCAAATGAGGGCTTCACGGCCGAATTCCTGGGGCGACAATTAAATCCCATGCCATGGAACAGGTGCGAGGAGGGATTACAAACCAGCAACGCGGCCTTCACGTCGCGGAACAGGCGCATGATTTTGACAGAGACGCTCTGTCCGCGGATCAGGCCCTTCCAGATGTCGCCGAAGGCCCCAGCAGCTACCTGCTGCCCGACTTTCTGCAAGCCGGAGAGAGTAAAGCATGTCGGATGGAGGCCCGATGCACGCGAAAGGCGCAGGAGAGCTTTGGACAGTAGAGGCCTAGCCAGTGATTCCGGGAACGAATCCAGCAGCTGAGACACTGGATTAAAATCGTTTGCGAGCAACATAAAGGGACATACATCTTGTAGAAGATCCAGAAGCTGTTGCGCAAGAGGCCCGCGGCAAACCAAGAAACTTTTGTAAGATTCCGGAACACGCAAGATGCCAATTAACTGCTCATGAATAACTGAAACATCTTGCGACATTTTCTGGAGGATGTCCTCGGCGACGGTGTGGCTGTTTCCGGAACGCTACGTGGGTTAAATAAGGAAGGAACAGACAATTAAACTGTGCGTACGCGGCGTGACACCTCGCTCAAAACTCCGAACAATATCTTCACGACGGAGTGGTAGCTCGCAATGCTCGTCAAAATGTCCCATTCCGCCCATCGGTCCAACATGTCTCTGATCTCATCCATTCGACTGCAAGTCTGTTTAGGACGTATCAACAGAAAATGCGACAGACGTACCTCCGTGACAGCTGCGGTAAAGAAAATGTCAAGAGCATTAAGTTCTATTGATGTGTTAGCACCAAGTAGCAGATACCAGGTCGTGGACAGACCTGGGGTATTTTGAGGCGGTCAAGTACTTGCTTTTCGATGGAATCTAGGATCGTTGCCGGAGGCGGACTGCTGCATATTGGACGGGACGCATCGAGGAGAGCCCAGCTCGCGATACGAGGGAAGTGAGCGACGGAGATGGTGCTCCGAGTCTCGGTGACAATCGGCCCAGCCATGGCGCGGGTGCTGGAAAACGACCCAGTCGCTGGGTCTGACTGGGCCATCGCCAAGGGATAGTAAAATCGACAGTAGGTAGCTGGGAGTGAGGTTGCGCTCGGGGAGGCTGGTGTAAGGAGTGAAGAGATTGAGATCAGAGAGTTTCGCAGGATCTACATAGCCATCGGGCTGCGTTTCGCTTGGTCAGATTAGGAAGCTATTAGGGTGTTCGCGTCGAGGCTGTGATCCATCCAATCAGAAACGAAAAAATGTTGACGGATGGATGGATAGGTTACGTATGTGGTCGCAGCGAAGGAGGAATTGCGGTGCTGGTAGGTAGGTAGGTATATTCCTGCGCGGTCCCGTTAAGAAACAGCAGGGGAGTTGTGTCGGAGGTTCGTCCATCGGAAGTTCCAGTGGGATGATGGCCTATGCCATAAGTTTCCGAAGAACACGAGAGGTGGTTTATTTAAGTAAACGGGAAGTTGGGAATTAGTGAGTCTGGATAAATTCGGGTTGCATGGGTTGGAGGAAAGTAAACAGTTCGAGCGCGAGAGCAGTGCATGAGGAGGGGGAGGACTCCGATGATGGGAGTCGCGGTTGAGGTTCAAACGGAAGTTGCTTATGTAATCTCGACGCTTCCTAAAGTCAACGACAACCCTTAGACTCCCAAGTAGGTGCGGTCTGCCAGTTCCTCGGTGCCAGTCTGGTCTTCTAGCTCTTTCCTTGTTGTGAAATCCTTCTTCCTCGTCTACCCTTTCTGGACTCTGGCCTCTTTCAACTGTGTTCCCGCGAGTGGCGTACTCTCTCGCCCCGATTTTGACTTGGTGTCAATTGGGGTTGTCTGCTGCTAATGATATGCCGCTCTGGGCTGCTGGATTTTTTCTACCGTCCTCGAGCCTATTTGGACGCTGCCTTGTACCTAGGGAACTTCTGCCGGATGCCAATTATCTAGTAGGACTTTTCCCCTATTTTGTGGCTACGAATGACTGCTCGACGCGCAGCGCTGGCCAGGCACCCGTGCCCAATTCGCTCTACCGCGCAACTAACGCGTACGTCTACTGATGACTTGGCACACCAAATGCGTCCTACTAGTACTGGGAATAATCTCCGCTCGAGGAACTCTTCTGAGCCTGCTTGCTATAAAAGTACTGTGGAGGCTGTTTCATCCTGTTGGATGCCTTTGAGACTACTACGGGTCGCAAGACGATGGTTCTGAGTGCGGCGCTCGTCTCGTCGAAGCTTCAACAACTTGGTACCGGCAGAATTAAAGGAATACCTTTCGAAGTATTTCTTGGCCAACTGGACGTCACTCAGACTGTTCACTGTACATATCTATGTGTACTACTTTTCCATTAATAGTTTTGATAAATTCCTCTCGTTGTAACGTTCCAAGTCCTTGACCACAACAAAAAAAGCTCCCTGAACCGAGCTGAATCGGCGGTTCCTCCGGATAATAAGGGTATACACCGTTTCACGGTAGCGAACACTCTGGTCTGTCTTTGGATTAGTCCTACTTGTTTCAGGCCTCCCGGTCTCGTCCGGTCTCCTCCCGCGCACTTTTTGCAGCTGTTCGCAAAAAAATCATAGGAAAAAGGAATTCTAACTATCTCGATAGGCAGGACACCACGCCTGTTTTTACGCTCCTCTAGCCCACCCCGCTAATTTCCTGGCCGGCGGGTGAATTTTTGTTGTGCCTTGGCGGAATTCCCACGCCGGCCGCGTCCAAATTCGGATTTTTTGTCATCAGAGTTATCTGCACCGCCCACCTAATCGATTCACCCTCCGCCATCGTGTAGGGTGGCCACAAAGCCCCTTCTCTCCCCTCCCCCTCCTCCCTCTTCCCCCAAAACACACCCCCACTTCCTCAAAAATCAGGCCATCCCTGTCTTACCAATCCACGCCCATCTCCGACCCCGAACAGCCCTTTTTCCACCCGTTTCTCGGTCCCCTGTAATCACCGAGCGCCCACCGTTGGGACACCTTCAGTCTTGACGATTCTTTACGAACCTTGATCACCGGATATTGGCATGGCGGACGCAGTAGCAGACATCGATTTGGACTCGGTCATTGACCGACTTCTTGAAGGTGAGCTGGCACTCACTTTCCGTGAACTGGTATATGGGAGCGGGATGACCGTATCTTTGTCGGCGTCATAGACTAAGCGGGTCCTTGCTGTGAAGGCATGGCGATGGACGGCTGTGGAGCCCGCATGCCTTCCCGCTTCCACGCTTCTCCTGCCCCTCCGAGACTCTTGCCCCTCGCAGACGCTGTCTCTAGATACGCTAGCCGGTTACGTCTTTCGCAGCACCTCGCTAACATCTTTTCACCCCCTAGTGCGTGGTAACCGACCTGGCAAGCCCGTGCAGTTACAAGAATACGAGATCAAATATCTGTGCACAAAGGCACGAGAGATCTTCATCAACCAGCCCATTTTATTGGAGCTAGAGGCACCTATCAAGATATGTGGTGCGCCGCTACTCGGTCTTCCTTTGTCCAATCCTAACATCCCAAATAGGCGACATCCACGGTCAATACTACGACCTTCTGCGCCTCTTCGAATACGGTGGCTTCCCCCCAGAAGCAAACTACCTCTTCCTGGGCGATTATGTCGACCGAGGCAAGCAGTCCCTCGAGACCATATGTTTGCTTTTGGCGTACAAGATCAAGTACCCCGAGAACTTCTTCATACTCCGCGGAAACCACGAGTGTGCGAGCATCAACAGAATATACGGCTTTTACGACGAATGTATGTGCTCCATCATTATGATGACGGTCTGCTTACACGAATACGACGGATGCAGGTAAGCGCCGGTACAACATCAAGCTCTGGAAAACCTTCACCGATTGCTTCAATTGCTTGCCAATCGCTGCCATCATCGACGAGAAGATATTCACGATGCACGGTGGGCTGAGTCCCGACTTGCAGTCGATGGAGCAGATACGGAGAGTGATGCGGCCGACGGACGTACCGGACACCGGTAAGCCGCATACACCCTTTTGATAGATCCCGCTGACGGCGGCTTATCGCCAGGCCTGCTCTGCGATCTCCTATGGTCAGATCCAGACAAAGACATCACCGGGTGGTCAGAGAACGACCGAGGGGTGTCGTTTACTTTTGGGCCGGACGTGGTGTCGCGGTTCCTGCAAAAGCACGATATGGACCTGATTTGTAGGGCGCATCAGGTGTGTGATTTTATCGCTATGAATTTGGCCAGAGCTAATCCTCCTTGTGTCATAGGTCGTCGAGGACGGGTACGAGTTCTTCGCGAAACGGCACTTGGTGACGCTCTTCTCGGCACCAAATTACTGTGGCGAGTTCGACAACGCGGGAGCTATGATGAGTGTGGACGAGACGCTGCTGTGTTCCTTCCAGGCAAGTCCACCCCGCTCGATGTCGAAGGATAGTTTGCTGATCCGTGTATCCCGATAGATTCTGAAGCCTGCGGAGAAGAAAGCAAAATACCCGTACGGCGGTATCAACGTCGGGCGGCCCGTAACCCCTCCGCGCAAGCAGAAGAAGAAGGATGCCAAGATGGGTTAGAGCGGGCTCGCAGTGGATGCCCATGTGCGGGCGTCGCGGGCCATGCCGCGGCGTTACACGCACACTCCCCCCTCCGTCCCGGTCCTCGTCCGCCCCACATCTTACCGCCGCTCCTTACTCTGTCCGGTTATTGTCTGTTTCTATTTCTTCGTCCCTCGCTTGGCCCTTTAAATCTTCCCTTCCCTTCGTTGCGTTGGTCCTTTTCGGTGGTGGTTGGTGGCCTGCGGTCCTGTGGTGTCCGCCGCCGCTGGGTGGACGCGCGAGTTTATCCCTCCGCGTCGTCGTTTGAGAGCTCTCCCCTTCCCCCCACCACTCCCCATTCATCACTAGTCAGCAAGCTGCCGTGCATATACACCGTCCTGTACATCTCACGCCAAAAACTCACTCCTGTTAATGCCATCCATCTCCACGACACATACACGTATGTACAGTGTACCACAGACAGACACGCCGATACCGCTCATGTCGCTACCACTATCATTACCACTACCTCACCCATCGACGCAACACGCTTTATGTACACTTAGTATTTCCTTCTTCTTTGGCTGGTCTTATTTTTGTGTTCCTTATTTCATCCTCAATCCATTTTCGAACTCTCGCCTACGTCCGGGTCGTGGTGGACCTGGGCATCGCCGCATATGGTCAGGATGACCATTTCCCTTGCCGTACCTCCTCCTGGATTATCTCCTTTTTCAGCTGATGGATGAGTGGTTAACGTTGTGGAGCGGTACCTTTGATTCTCCCGTTCAAACAATGCATGGGCCAGAATACGATAGAGAGTCCCCGTAAAAGGGGTGCACCTAGCGGCCTTCCAGTTGACGATCAGAAAGTGCAAGGAAGCTTTTAGTAGGCGTCAGAATGTGATGCGTATCATGCAAATTGCAATGGAAGGAGTATTAAGACCATCTGAAGAATAAAGCAAGGAATCGACGCAAGAGCGCCGATGCGCACGTCGGAACCGCTAACCGGTTCAGCGCTCAGCGCCATGTCAATCCTGATCAGTGTCGCGGTCACGGTAGCAGAGTGTAGGCATCATCAGTGTAGATGCGCATCAAGCTTCTCCACCTGGCTCGGCCCTTCGGGAAGCCCACTTCTTTATTGGCGCCAATTGGCATCTGTAAGATGTTCACCACTACACATGTATCCGTGAGAAGGTGAGTCAAGATTTTGGATGCGAACACACGGACGATGCATGAGTTATGAAACACTATAAAGTGCCGGGGCGTATATCTAATATAACATGAGTGCGAGAGTAGCAAATGCAATGCGAGCGCGAAGTAGATAAATAATGGTAAAAACAGCAATCCTCCGTTATGTACAACCCAGAAGCCCTTAAAATGTGGGATAGAAAAGAGATCCCGTGCGAAAGAACTAAAAGAGCGTGCGGTGTAGTATGTGTGTCGCGGGACGGAAATGCGATGGAGAAATGCGTGATGTATCAAGGCATGGCGAGGGATACTGCAAGCGCAAGAAGTGCGCCAAGTAGCAGCCTCGGGTCCGTCCGCACGGACAGCGCCGCACTGGGTTTGGTCGTCGTTAGCGTTGCATAGGCCGTCCCGCAATCTGCGACGGCGATTTTGGCGGCGCTATTGTACGTGGCTTTCAGGGCCGACAACCCTGCTGACTGCGACGAGTTTCCGAGGGCGCCGTAGTATAGCGTCATTAGACTCTTGGTGCACGCCGAACACGACGCGATCGTGTTGTTCGGGACGTTGACACCGAGTGGAATGGAGTAGAAGTAGGTGTCGGAGGGATTCGAGTTGCGCACGGCGTCCAGGTAGCAGTACGTGTTTGTCGTGGGGTCGACAAGGCAGCCGGCACTCCGCATCAGCTCAAAGGCGTTCAAAGCTACAGCGCGTTCAGCCTCAAATCAGGGCTCAAACGATGTGACGCACCTATTTGTGTTCCCACTGCCATGCTATTACCATCCTTGAGGTCGATTGCACAAGACGATACTAGGTTCGAAGAGAACCAAGCCATGTTCGCAGCACACTCGTCGTCGACGATATTAGTGTTACAAGTGCCCCACACGATGCTGTTCAAAGTTGTCAAGCTATCTTGTGCCTACATAGCTCGGTCAAACAGGGTTAGGAACAGTGAAAGGGACGGCGTACCTCGATGAAGGCTGCAGAGCTTTGAAGAAGCATGGAGAATGGCCGACACGACCGAAAGGCGACAGTGTTCGTCATGTTTGAGAAGAAATTGAAACATGTAATGCTAGAGAAATTTTGGCTCAAATCAGAGTCGAACGGCTGAGGAAATGGTGTCGGAAGGGCGGGGGGAGAGGCGGGGATAGTCGGTACAGTCTGGTCAGACGTTGGCGGCAGTGTGGACGTTGCAGAGGCCGGAGCTGACGATGACGTCCCTGTTAAGGATGTGAACGAAACTGACAGAGACCCGAGCGTCGACGCTGTGCCATCCGCCGGCGCTGGCAGAGGGTGCCGCTTGTGGGGTGTCCAATCCGAAGCCCGATTCGAGAGAGTCTCCCAATTTAATGTTGGCTCGGAAAACATATCGAATGCCGCCGGATGGGTGAGGTAGCGCGTGGATGCGGTGATGAGGAGGAGGGCCATGGGCACCAAGACCACCGTCCACTTCGTCCTTCTGCCAATGCGGCGTTTTAGGCTGTCAGGCGACATTGGGTGTGTGGCGGAGTCGGTGACGACTCCAGATAGGATGCCATCCTTGACATCCTGAGGGGGCTGGCCGGGGGAGGGCGGGGGCGTGAACATGAAAGAGAGTAGGTCCCGAGCGAGCGGGGGAGTGGGCAATGAGCGTGAGGAGAAAAGAATGTGGCCGAGAAAGAAGGTCTCTGTATTCTGTCCATCATCAGGCACGGATCCGCTAAAGACATCAGAACAGCACTCACGGTCTACACACAAGTCTGAAACGAGCCGTCAGCGCAGAGCACTCGACGTTCAAGAGAGTCAGAAATGTCTGCCAGTGCCAACGTACGGGCCCCTCGAGGCATTCCCTGAGCGCGTTATATGTAATCCGGGCGCTCTTTTGTGATTTCACAGCCACTAGGCACACTTCAAAAAATGCAGCCGCCCAATCGCCATCCTCAGATACTTATAGAGTTGTATAGAGTTGTCTGTCTAACGCAGCTCCCAATTATCTCGTTGAATAATCGATCATGTACAGTACAGCTGAGCCTTGCTCTGAGCGCACCAGCGCGCGCAGCCTCAAACTGACCAGGACCCGAATAGATGCTCGGACTTTTACCCCCCGCCAACTTTGCTTCGGAGAAGGGTGACCACGGATTTGCGCCACCGCTGATTAGGGGGCTGCATTGGGGAGCAAGGCCCCAAGTAACGAAGGGGCCCGGGACGAGGCCCGGGATGAGGCCCGGGATGAAGAGTGGGCGAGATTCATTCTGCTTAGCATTGACCGACGTGGCAGAAGTAGCTTACGACGTGAATACGTCGCTTGATGTTTCCATTTAGACAAGTAAACCTTTCGGATCGCGCATTTATTAATCTGGACTTAGACGATCTTGATCACAGAGCAGGGTTGCATGTGGCTGGGCACATCTGCGGGGCTGTCCTTCGATGATGCGCAATAAAGTGCGGCGATCAGGTGGGCGCTGTTCAAAATGAATAGTAGTAGCTTCAGACGCCGGCTATAGGTCGTAGCTCTCGCAGATACGGCCACCGCGACCAGCGGCGGCCACCAGCGGCGACCAGGTCCAGGGCAACGGGTACTGCATGTACAATATCTTGGCAGGCATCCCGCCAGATCCGCTACTAGATCCTATCAAGAGAGATGTTGAGGGATCCCCGGAAGCTGAACTGGTGGCAGGGCATGATCTGCCAGTGTCCAGTCGAGGAGAAAGTAACGTAGCGGCGCCACTGGCAGGCACACAAATAGCCCAGGCTTGGTCCAAAAGATTCTATCAGAGCAAACGAAACATCCTCAGCAACCTCTGCTTAACACACGAGACACGGCCGCCAGTCAGAGTGAAGTCAGAGTGGTTGGTCGGAAGTAGGCCCATGCTGTTCGTGCGCATTTTTTGAGGAGTACCACGATCACGAGCTATGTATCACGAGGTCGTGCCTCTCCGACAAGACTTCCTTCTTCTTGCCATTGGTTTCCTCCCCGAAGTGTCTGGTTCCGAGTATTCTGTACTCAAAAGTCTATTTTCGAATCAGACAGATTGCTCAAAGCCACGGTCTCCGGTTCACTTGAAGAGTGAAAAGTGGTTGAACGTCGGCGCACCGAATACTATGGTCCTTCTTCGCTCTTGAGTGTCTATTTTACGCGAGTCGGCCCCCAAATAACGCAGAAGCTAAAAATGGAGCGAACGTCGACTATCTGCTCATTTCCCCCTGAATCCTCTTGACAGTTGGTGGAGGTCCCGAAGTCGGGATGGAGGGACGAAAAGCGGCGCCAGAGATTTATCTCACCATCTTATTCCAGCTCCCGAAATCCCACAACATCTACAAAATCCTTCACGGCTAAGTATATATGTCATTCCGGCCCGTGCTTTGAGCTCAGCAGGTCAAGGCTTCCACTTCTTTAAATCATATCATTCCGGCTGAACGTCGGCCCCAATATCTTTATCTTTGGAGGGCAGGGAATTTCCCCAAAATTTCCCCATACCGCTCACATAAAAGGCGCGGGCGATGGCGAAGGCATTTTCCCGCTCCTGTAATTCAAAATGGTTACCTTTTGGATTGCGGCCATCCTCCTTGCCATCCGTTCGACGGACATTCCCAACGCGTGCGCGCGTAAAACGGCTGATGGGCGATGGGTTGATACATGGACCTCTATGCCCCAGCTCACTGAGCCAGACAACCTACCACCACCGCCGTTTGTGAGTTGCACGATCTTTTTTGTCTCTCATTATTTCATCGCTAATTAAAAACCTACCAGACTACACCCACTTCCGTTTTCTTCAACTCAACCATCCGTCAGACGCTTCACATGTCAATCGGCGGCGACGAAATTCGTGTTCGCTTCTCGAATGCATTTGGGGTTAACGATCTGCAAATAACCGCAGCCACAGTGGCGATGCCCGTTACTCGAGCTTCCGGAGACAGGTGAGTCATCTTCAACCACACAACCGTAGTGTTGAACCTTGCATACTCCTTCAGCGCGATTGTTACAAACACTCTTAAAACCCTGACTTTTAGCGGGAGCCCTAGTTTTATCGTACCGAACGGGGCTCTTGTTGTGTCAGATCCGATAGCGTTTCCGATTCAACCTCAATCGACAATTACTGTGACGCTCTACTTGGCTCAAGGGCAACAAGGCTCATCTATAACCTCGCACCCTGGTAGCCGTGCAACAAGCTGGATCTCGTTTGGAAACTTGGTTAAAGCTGCAAATATCTCCGACTCGTCGACCGTCGGTCTCGCTCACTGGTAATTTTAGTGCTGGTCTCAACATTGATAAATTAAAGTAAGGAAAATCCCAGGTACTTTGTCAGTGCGGTGGAGACTTTCAGTACCTCTGCATCGGCATTCGTCATTGTCGGGGACAGTATAACAGATGGCCGGGGCAGCGATACGGATAAAAACAACAGGTTAATTATGAACATCCCTAGCCGCACCCTAATTAATATCAAGGATCAGGTGGCCCGACCTCGTCATTGCCCGAATGCAACAAAATTCCGCAACTTCTCAGATATCTGTTAATAACCAAGCCGCTGGGGGAAATCGCATTCTCGCTGACGGACTCGGTCCCAACGCGCTCGGCCGAATCGACCGCGACGTGCTCTCGCACTCCGGCGTGAAATATGCGATGGTTTTCGAGGGCGTCAACGACATCGGTGTCGCAGCCGCGACGACTGCAGTACAGGCGGATATCGGCGACCGGGTCATCGGGGCCTTCAAGCAAATCGTCACCCGTGTCCACGCTGCCGGTATTCCCATCTTCGCGGCCACAATCACGCCGTTCTGTGCCCCTGCGAACGAGAGCAGCATCCAGCCCTACTCGAGCCTCGTGCGGGAGGTTACGAGACTGCGGGTCAATGACTGGATTCGGACGAGCGGAATGTTCGACGCCGTCATCGATTTTGATCAGATCGTGGCCGATCCCGCTATCCCCTCGCAATTGAGCCCGACGTTCAACTCGGGCGACTTTTTACATCCAAATGTGGCCGGTTATCAGGCTATGGCTGCGGCGTTTCCGCTGGGTTTGTTCCAGCAGTTTAAGGAGGGTGTCAGTCGGTATTAGTGTGATGCAAAGGCTTGGATTGCTAGTAATTGGAATTTTAAAAAGTCACTTTCGCGACGTGGTTGAAACGGTAGGAGTTGCGCAGTTCTACAGGTTAAAGGATAGTAATGGAACGACAGTCGTCCCCAAGGATTGGTATGGTAAATGAGAGTATATTCGGCGCAAACCGAGGTGTTCAACGAAATATCGGTGCAGGTAAGCAGGAGTAATTAAGTGGCGCTTTGGGCGTCTACGATCAGTCCGGTGAGGGCGAGGATGGCCTGGTTAAAATCGCCTAGATTCTGGGGGCCGCTAGACTGTGTTGGTGCGGCAGCATTGGTTATTTTGGCGGACAGGGAGGCAGAGGCGGAGGTGGCGTCCGAGAGGGAGATGGTCGTGACGGCCGTACTAGCCACCTTGCTAGTGGCGGTGCTGGACGTCGTGGAAGTGCTCGAGGTGGTCGTCGACATGGTGGTTGTCGACGTGGTGGTCGTCGACGTGGTGGTCTTCTTTTGGGTGCTGGTGGTGGTTGCGTCTTTTGTGGTGATGGTACTGCTGGTAACATCGCCGCCTCCGCCGGAAAGATAAGACCACTCGCCTGCAGAAACAAAAACAAAAATAGGTGAGGAATGACGTTCATCAGAGTGGGGCACGTACCGTAGATGATGCCGACTTCCTCGTTGTTTCCCTCGCCCACGAAGAAGCTGAAAAGACTCTGCGAAAAATCGAGGCCGTCCCAGGGACAGCTCATGCACTTGTTTGAACGTGAGTGGTATTGGCGAAAAAAATAAATGAGCATGCCTCGTCGACAATCTTCGCGGTTGTGCTCTTTCCCTGCCAGCTGATGGAAATCTCCTTACCACAGTTGGCGCCGTTGTCCCATTCCAGGTGTGTAAGAGCCACGACCTATCCAATGAGATTCGGGAAAATGTGGACGCAAGGCAACGCACGAATTCCGTGTCCGAATTATACCACCCACAGGCACCCCTTTGCCGATTTCAACTTGGATTGAGGCGGATTCAGTTCAAGGACGCACTGCCCAGCCAAGTAATTCGAGAACTTGTTGCCTGTTCCGCGTATGAACTTGTCGTAGAGCGTGGCATTTCGGGTCGCTACCGTGGCGCCGGCCATGATAAGGAAAGACAGGAGAGAGAACATAATGAGTGTGGGTCCAGGACGTGGTTAGTGAGGGAGGAACGGCGTGTGTAAATTACGTTTTTCTCGGCGGCGAAGGAAGGTTTCTATATTTAGACACTCAGACGTTAACTAAACGTTCGAACGCGTCTCGTCCATTCCCGGTGCGTACCTGACAGAAAAATCCTGGACCGACTCGGACCCGAAGTTGTCCTGCATTAAAAAACACAGCTTTAAACATTCGGGCCGAGAATCTGGCGCTTAGGAAGGATATCGATACCGTTGAATGGCGAGGATGACCGCGAGAGGGTGTTATTCACCGGTTATGCAGGACTTGACGTGCAGCGTAAAATATTTGAGATATGGATCTGAGCTGTACCGCTAAAGGGAGGAGGAGGAGGTTATATTACCGCAGTGGTCCCAATGAGGAACGTACGGAAGTGTCCCCCTGAAACTAAAATAAAGTTCCGTGTTCAATCGTTGTCAGCCAGGCACCATGGTCAACAATCCCGCGTTTTTGAAGCACAAGGAAGACACAGATGAGGTGGCAGTATGGTATTCAGGCGTACATAGTATACACTGCACTTTCGTGCTGACGAAAGGAGAGACGTAAAGGCAACAGGAGTGATTGCCGTTCATTCCAGAAGTCTAGGGTACGCGCCATAAAACGTTCCCAGCGCCTAAAGTCCACGCGGAGCGTGCGGTTCTCGGCCCATTACAAAGCGACGAGCCAAATGGTCCATCCAATGGTCGCAGCGGACGCGAATAGCAAGCGTGGATGACCATGCGAATTATTGGATCAATATCGTCATCGCCATGGCGAGGCAGGCAAGGGACACATATGGCGAGAGCCTTTCACCTGCAATGCGGCGTCAGACAATGACACGCCGCCTAGAAAAAGGCTGGCACATACCAACTCGTGCTGACATGAAGAAGACGCCGAGGAAACTGCGGGCTGGGTTAATTGTGTAGGGGATGTTAATGGAAGGAGGGGGGGACCCAGTCTTGTTCCGATCCACGATGCTTGGAAACAGTGCGCGAACATATGTGCAGGTACATATGAGCAGAAGGATGACGAGCAGAAGAGACTGGAAGTTGAAGAGCGCGGACTATACAGGGTAAATTGAGTGAAAGTTTGCGATTGGGTAGCGGCGAGGTACCATGCGTGCAAGTGGAGATCTTGAACTTATGCTTCAGTCCGGAAACGGGCGAGGCGACGACGTTGAGGCTCGTTGAGGCGACGTCGAGTATTGACCGTGGCCTTCGATGGTAAATACGGGCAAATACGCCAAAAGTTTGATGTCCCAACTTGCCAAGTTTGTGCCAAGTACTGTGTCGCCTGACTTCGAGAGGACTACCCCAGATGCCCCATTAGCTTTCTGTCATCCACAGCGAATCCCAAGCCAGGAGAACCCACACACCCAATTCCACCGTCAACTTCCATCTAGCTGGACCTGAATCAGGGCCCTAAGGCTCCAACCATTTCGTTCCGTTGGTGCTCGTTTGTGGATTGGCCCAAACAAAACGGAAACGGTAATAAATCGTTTAAAAATCGTTTAAACTGTTTTTAAACGGTATTTTGGCGGGGTGTTTAATTATAGCTGTGCAGGTGCCATAGATGCCAGGTATTATGGTTCAGAGCTGACTTATGAGAACAGAATTGTGCGTGGCTTTGACAAAGACCCATGAATTCCACTGGTTGGCAGCGGTGTGTCTATAGGCAGAGATTTTCGCCCGCCATCACCCCTGTCCTAATTTGGATAACTCCCGCTTCCCGCTGCTTCCCGCCGGGTGAACGCCGCTTAGTGAGTAGGTCCTTATTTTTGCGTTGTGCCTGTATTTGACTATGAATTTTGCTTTCTACAGTCCTAAAGCCTCAGAGCTCAGTTGGCATAGTGATCACAGGACGTCGACAATAGCCGTTTGAACCGTTTGTTTACTATCCGTTTACTGTTTATGCAGGTCCGCAAATTAAACGGAAAAAGAAACAGTTTTTACCATTTAAAACATTTAAAAATGGAAAGGGTTGGAGCCTTAAACTAGGCCACACGCAAACTCTGCTTGTCTATTCCCTAGGGACCAAGTCGCAGGCTATTCAACTATGTTTGACCCTTGGAAATCTTAACTGCAGCCTCATTGCCCGGAGGTTTTTTACACAGACTCGTCCGAGTCAGATGTTTCTCTGAACGCGCACGTTCCTTCTTTCTTCCAAACTGACATTTTACCCCACGAGATTGACAGCGTCCGATTGTAATCTACACAACAACATCAGGTCAGTCTGCCACCCTTCCGGCCAATGACAAATGTATTCCCTTCGTATCTTGCAGCTTGGCATCCGGCGCCTCGGCTGAGCGAGGCCCTTCTTGTGGGAAAAAACGAGGATTTTAAAACAATGCCGTAGGATATTTGTACCAAGGAGTTATCAAAACGGAAAACTAGACCGTATTATGGAGTTGAATCCTCGACATCCAGTTAAATTGGTTTAACCCTGCAGTACTTAGCGAGCGGTAGTTCCCGGTGTCATCGCGTACCGGAGTCAAAAGAAGAAACCGGGAACCCCATCAGAACTAGCGCTGAATCACATCATTAATGGAATCAGAAGCCTTCCAGGGCAAGCCGAAATGTTTATAAACTGCGCATACTCTTGTACCTTCTCCAGGCTGACGCCTTTTGCTTGATGGACGACTCCCAGTGGTGTCTAGACGAGTGCCCGACCTGCGCTACCGTCATGGTGAGTTGCAACTGCTGCCAATCTCGGTGCCCACTTGACGCGTTTTCCAGGACGGTAAATCCTTGTACTGTTCTGCGCAATGCGAACCGAATTTAGAACACGAGCCCGACCTCGAGCACGGTTATGTGCCTTGGGGTCAGTGCACTAGCACCCGTGTCTCTGCATGGGCACTCGACTGCTACAAGTCCTCCCTCGCATCTTCTAGCTCTCCGGGAATATTCCCCTCTCCGTCCCGACGGAAACTACACCTGCGCAAACAAAACCCCACCTCTTGGGTGACTCCCGACACGCCCTCGCACTCTCCCTCGTCCCCGTCAACCAGCACTGCGGTCGAGTCCTTGATTACAAGCTCCACCGCCCCGACATCTTCCATATCCCGTAACCCACTCCGTTCATGGGCATCCCCCTCACCTGTCCCACCCACACGCCCTCTCCTCACGAAGACAAATGTCTACCTCTTTACCGACTCCCCGGCGCGTCGTCCCACCCCCGCCGCATCATACGAGACCTCGGCCCGCCCGGTGACTCCGTCAGAATCGTGGATCTCCAAGGTTGCGGTTCCGAACCGTTCCAGCTGTCCCATACCAAAACAGCGTCGACAAGACGAGCGCGTACCTCCTAGGTCTAGGAACAACCCATAATTTTATTTCGTACACCTAGACATCATCCCTCCTCACCCTCAACGCTCACTACCATCGAGTTTGTACATTTACCACTAGACACGCATCATGTATAGTATCTCACCCACTTACATCTAACTCAACGCAACCGAGCTTACTTCCCAATTTGATTCCATGCAAAACGCCGTGTGCCGATCTTGACATGGTGCATCAATTTGGAAGCCTTCAATGAAGCGGGGTTGACGCGGGTCCTATTTGATTTAGGCGTCTCCTTCACACGCAAGGAACGCTCCCATTTAGGATTAATTGCTCGATGGTGGCGGGAGCTGGGCGGCTGCGAGGTACGCGGTACTGCAGCTTCCAAGGCCTTCCACATGTGCCCCGGAGGTTTTACTTTTTCTCGATAACATTTGAGCGTAGGTGCGATCCGCATCAATCGGCTAGAAATTTTTACTCGAGGAATGACGGCCGTGCGAAAGACGGAAATCTCCGACCACACGTTGATGATCTAGCCGACTTATTTCAAACAATTCCGAGCCGACCCTGCATTACGGATAGTTGGTCGGAACCGCGCCGCCATTTTATCTCGGAAGCGGAAATGAAATTCCTGGTACCGATTTAGGGACAGGTCTACGTCCAAAAATTCTCAAAGTCAGACTGTGCGGTCTAGGCCTTCCCTTTTCCGGCGCTTCAGAAAGCGCTAATGTTTTTCTTGATCGTGCGGTAACTCCCGAGACCAGGTCTACTTCCTTTCCCGGCGCCTTGGCCCTTCAATCGTGCGGCAAGTCCCGAGACCGCTCTGGCGGCTCACAAATAATTTTATGTCCAATCGTGGTAACTCGGGACCGGGCCCAACAATTTAACAACACTGATCTATATAATCTCTCACTTTGGGGATTGCGTATGGATAATGATTCCGTGTGTTTTTCGTGGCCTACATTGAATAATGCATTCCATATATAAGATGCAGACTCCCAGTCATAATGCAAAGGGTATGCAGCTAAGTCTCTAAGAGGTACCAGGGGTGCCCATAGGGCCTTATGAATGGGGGAAGCTTTGTGGAAATTAACTGCGCCTTGTAGTACGATCGCGGTTCTGGTGAGAAAACTGCAGGTTGGTAGAAGTCGGTAAAATAACACACAGCGGTCAATGTCTGCAACGAAGGATCATCAACAGTTCGACCATGTTGCCGTGACGCAAGAGCTGCCTGACTCCTCGAGCATACTTTCGCGTCACTTCATCAATCCATTCGTGCATCGTTCGAGCCTAGTGTTCGTGGCTCGATGCATGCCCGTGCCCACCAACCACATGGTAAGCTTCGCCGGGGCGAGCCATGTAGCATGACGCATATCTGCTCCGCCACAGGATGCAGAAGAGCAACCGGCAACTCACCGGGGCGTTTGCAGAACTAGTTTCCCAGTTATGAAACTTTGGCACTGAATTCCCATCCAATTATCCAGTACATTTGGGTCTCAATTACACATGGTTAATCATGGGCGGGAACGCAACGCTGCTATTCGTGCTTCCCGCAGTGCCATACACGAGCGCGCCAACATGTGGCATCAGGTTATAGCGCAGCGTGTACGTCGCAGAGGCCTCCCTGTCCGCGGCTTCAGTACCGAATGAGAAGGACGGAACGAGAAACAACTGACCGGAAACCGGAGATGTCACGGAACGAGTATTTCTGTCTGCCGTCGAAGTGAATTTTTGCGTCCGCTTTACGACGCACGATGCGGTCCCAGATCACGACGGCGTTTTGGACCTGCGCTGAGTTTAAGGTCTGAGATATGTAACATTGAAACGTCGCGTACCCCTTTTGCATTGGTATACTCCGCGTCGAGGTATATGAATAGTTGTTTTGTGTTCCAATTGAACAGGGGAGTCAAGTCTGTGGGGTGGTAAGTAACAGGATAGAAAACCGTATGATGGAGCAATCGCGACTGGCGCGTCGAGAGAGGTACCATCAAGGTATTCTCGAAGTGAACGCGGCTCACCAGCATCGATTTCGAAGTTGACTAGGGCATGTTCGTGTTGGTACTGCCGCCCTTTGCCATGCACACTGCGAACAAATACAATTATTAGCTTGTCACCGAAGACGAACCAACTCGAAGTGAATGTTATATGGGGGGGGAGGTACGCAAAATGAATCAGAGAATGTTCCTCACACCTTCACCCCCTTCACAAGAATCATCCCGCCTTCAAGCGGGGCCTCGAACATCGAGAGTAGCACAGACGAGAGCGCGATGGTAGCAAGGAGCCCCATAACACATGATGAAAGGAGCGCAGAGAGGTTGTTGACCCTGGCGTACAGGCTATGCATGGTGGTAAGATTCTAAGATTTGCAGAGACACGTCGGTTCGGTGTCGGATGTTGGACGTGTTTTGTTTGGTTAAAGTTTGGTGGGCGCCATCAATTGTGATGAGCGCCAAAATTATGGCAGCTACTTCACCGAATTCACAGCGCAGGAAAAAAACTCTACTCGATGTCTGGCATTTCGTGATATCCGAACACATTACATATTTTAGCATTTTACAAAGACCCTTCTTTATCCCTCATCGTTCCCATCTTCATCGCTGTCGTATTGATTGAGCCCGAGATCCTTCACGCTGGATACAGCAATGAGCAGCGGATGGTTCGCGTCGAAAACCGCGAGCATCTTCGTCATATCTTCCAGCGCAAAGTCCTCGATCTCCTCTAAAAGCGCAATATCCTCCTTGTCCTCCTCCAGATCCGAGGCTGGTCGTGCTTTGCGAGCGCGGCGCTTGTCTGCAAGCCCCTGCAGCTGTTGCTTGGTAGCCTCCATCACGCCGTTCTGGAACTCGGGCGACAGCGCGCTGGGGCCCCCGATGATGCGCAACGAGTCGTTGAAGCATTTGTAGAGGGAGCTGAGGAAGGACGCGTCGTGCTCGGTGCTTATCCCGTTGATCAATTGCAGGAAGGTGGCAGTGACCATCTGGTTCGTAAGGGTTCCGCTGTTCTTACCGCTTGCAAGAAGCATGGGTATGAGCCTGGCGAAGAGTAAAGTCAGCGATGGAAACTTGGAGTGCTTTCTGAAGTAATTTACATTGCGCACGCCTCTCGCACCCCGTCGTGGAAGTAGAAACGCAGCGAAGGAAGCGTCACTTCAAAGGTCTGCGACAGATATGGCGCAAACCGAGGTCCGAGCGTCGAGCAGTAAATCACGAGAGTCTCGAATGCTTGACATTTTTCCTCGATCGCCGAGGTTCTGATCCCAAGCGTTTGACCGTCCATATTCACCGTTTCCCAGCCATCCCTCTCCTCTACTTTGTCCTCTTCTTCATCTGCGCGGAGAGCGTCACATTAAGCTTCGCACAGGCAGAGGACTAACGGACCATAGACAGAGATGTCGGCTTTGGCGCTGGCTGTGGCCAAGAGGGTGGGCATTACGACAGGGAGGTAGGGCTCAAACTCGGGACCCATCGCCTGGCATACCTTCGCCCAAGTGGCGATAAGATAGTGGCCAAGCTGGGTGTCGTTGGGATCCACAGGGTTTTCTGTCCGAAGTATTAGGAAGTGGCTCATGCGGGAAGATGAGTCTCACTTTGTATTCGCATGAGCAGGTCCACGAGGGTATGCGCGTCCGGTAAGAACATTTCCGGTCCCACCGC
This sequence comes from Mycena vulgaris, assembly GCA_029204335.1. Lineage (NCBI taxonomy): Eukaryota > Fungi > Basidiomycota > Agaricomycetes > Agaricales > Mycenaceae > Mycena > Mycena vulgaris. The sequence goes on from JARGYA010000240.1 coordinate 60,505, forward strand.
AATGGCTAGGGGAAATTGAGATCTAGCGCATGTCAAGGAGGAGATGAACTCATACCTATCAGCCCGGCACACTCCATAGCATTCGCCCGGAGCTTCCGATAATCCGGCCCATCCGCGTTGCGCAGGACATTCAAGAGAAGCGGCATGATGGAGGGATAGTACTAGGCGTCCGTAAGAATTCGGTCATTGGCGAATAAAAGCCAAAGACCCCACCTTCCCGAAAGTGGTCTCACTTGCATCTGCAACCATCGCCAGGGTGGTAATAGCCTGCTCCTGGACATATCGCCGGACATGCGCCGGATCCCCCGCAGGATCCAGCAGCTTGAGCAGGCGCTCGACAATGGGCTCGAGATATGGTAGGAGGACGTTTCTTTCGACGCCCTCGCAGAAGTTTATCAGGGCTGCGGCCGCATGGGAATGGACTCTGCATGATAGAACATCAGGAAAGCGGTACAACGCAACCAGCGACCGTGCTAAGCATACCGCGGTTCCCGGTCCTCCAAGGTCGGTATCAGCACAGCAAATAGCTGTTGGTGGTATCTCGCTTGGATAACTTCCTACACACTAGAGTCAGCATTACCAAAGTGCTGATAGTACGCTCTAATACTTCTAGATCGGTACACAACTGGCCGCTGGGACGAGAGTTAGGGGCATGCACGACGAAAGGGATGGGAGTGCCACTTACACGCATTGGCAAGCGGCATACCGTACACGTGGATGTAAATCGCGGAACATGGGTGTCACTAGTCTGGATGGAGAAAATGAGCCCACCGCCTCCGGAGCTCAATAAAACTGACTCCACGACTTTACCCAGTTCATTTTCCATCACCTGCGCACAAAGGACGTCAAGCCGGAGTAATGAGGAAGATGATGTCGCCAACCTTGGCCGTCCCTTCGGCGATGGCAGCGACAGCCATTAGGCCAGCATGTCGAACTCGCCAGTCATAACTTGCCATCATCGAAGGTATGTACTGCGTAGGTGAGCTTTCGTGTCCATTTCAAGAAAGATGCTGAGACAAACCTGGAACGCCGGCGGCAATGCGGCTCTTCCTCCAACAGCACACGCCAGCCTGTCAAGACTCTGCTCATACATCGCAGGCGCTGACTCTGCCTCCGCGGCCGAGTTCGCTGACGGCTGCGTTGTGCATTAATGAGCATTCAAAGAAGAAAAAGGTTAAAAGGGTCCACGCACGTCCTCCTCGAGCCACCCTTCCAGCCCATCCCCTTCATCAAACTCGCCCATCCCCTCCAGGCACGCTCTAACCATGATCCCGACCCAACCATCGACTCTCTTGACCATCCCTGCGCGCGCTTCGCTGAGACTGACCATGAACTCCAGCGCCGCAAGCCGCAGTGTCTGGCGCTCGTCCGCATCTAGGTCTCGCTCCACGGCTGCGCCGCCGTCAAACGACGCAGATGTGGGCGTAGAGTGCGTGGATCCGGCGGCTCCAGCAGAGGCGGGCGGAGTAGAAGGAGCTTGAGGTGACAGCGGCGGCGGGAATACAAAAGCGCCTTGCCGGTCAGCGGTATTGCCTTCTCCGCTGTCAGTAGGGAAGGGCCGTGAAACGGTGGGCGTGGGTCCGGGGTCAGCGCTGGGGAGGATGAGGGAGGGGAAGAAGGACAGTAGCGCCTGTAAATGGGGCGCGAAAAGTGAGGGGTGAGTCGTGCAAAGCGGCGTCAGCGTCGTCAGGAAGGCCGTAAGGTTCGCGTATGGGGAGGGGCCCGCTTCAGATGTTGGACTGCGCAAAGAGGACGCGTTACGGGAAGGATGCGCAGTCGCCAACGAGCCCGCGGCGGGGAGCATCTGTGCAAGTGCGTGCAGAGATTCCAGCATCGGATGCATCAACGACAACGACTGCGAAAGCTGTCCCGGCTCCGCAGCATTGAGATATGCGACCGACGCGAGGAGGGCGGCCTGTTTGACCTATACGCCTGATTTAGCTAATTTAGCTGGGGGCGGAGTATGAGGACGCACATCAATGCTTTCGGCATCTTGCAAGCCCTGCTGGAAGACCCCAAGGACCGCGTCCGTCTGCAAATCCATAACCAAATTTGGGCAACCTGCAAAGACCCTGTACGCGCTTTCTCGCAGATTTCGGGGTGGGACGGATTGAGTGGTCAGCGTGTCACTCGCGGCACCCGGCTGTCCTGCTTGTGCCATATTGAACGCGAGGGCTTGAAGCGCATGCCACGGTCGTCCGCGCCGCATTCCTTCACCCGCCAGATCGCATACTGTATCCACCGTCTTTCGTCGGACCAGAGGAGACGCCTCTTGTTGTAGAGAGTGAAGAAGGAGTCTCTCAAGGGTGGTGAGTGTCTGGGAGGAGAGGTGGTCGTACAGGGTGAGCCGCGGATGGTGCTGGGATTGATAGGCCTGCTGCTGTTGGTGCTGAAGTGTACCGGTTAGCGGGGATTGATCGGAGGCGGAGTGAGGTTGGGTTGGAGACGTGGGCGCCGGGCGAAATAGAAGGCGCCGTAGGAGGACCAAAGAGAACGACCGCATCTGCGAACATGTCAGTTTCCCGATGAATTTGAATGTCAAGAAAGTAGAGAAACGATCGGGGCATGTTTTCGACGGTAATGAGCATCTAATAGAGCCGTCCCGGGAAAAGCACAATGGAGTGGGAACAGGCGTCCTCCCCCAGGGGAGCAATGGATTAAAGGCCACATTATCTCGGCTCGGGTAATTGCCTCGTGGAGGGCAGCCATATCGGTGCAGGATCAGGACGACGTTGGGCGCCCATGACGCGTCCATTTAATGCCCAGAAATCCGCAGAACAGATATTTGCGCCCGTGGATCGTGTGGTGGACGGTATATAGTTAGACTAAGCTGAGCCACCCACCACCTCGGTATCCGCTGAGATGGCGAATTGGGCCAAAGCCAGGAGGTAGAGCTCGGGCGTATGTGCCAGTCGCTCATTGACTGCGGTTTCAGCACTGATTGCAGAGTTCAGCAGGCTTGGTTAGCAGAGCGCTCAGAATCTACGCACTTTGAACGAATTTCATTATCCCCCAGGAGGAGATTTGAAAGGATCTGAGTGAGTTCTGTTGTGATTTCCTGTGGGACTACGGCGTCCATGTCATCAGAGCAAAAGAAGAGGCCTGTGGAAGAAGTGAGAGGAAGAGGAAGGGTGCCACAGAAATTTGCGCAATCTGGATTCGGATATCGGGACGATCGGGACGATCAAAATGCTGTGCCGCCGCTGTCTTTTCTGCCATTCAAATTGCTATGGAGGATGGAAGCAATGATAGCTTCCTGCTCCCCACGCCCATACCGCAAACCCTGCCGCCAACCGCTTTTACTAATACACAATCCTATTCGTCCCCAGTCCAACCAGTGCTCCAAGTAGGTCACTCTCCCCAGCTACAGCGCTGATTCCAACTTCCAAGTCATTTTATAATTACTTCTCATCTTGCAAGGGAATTCGGGCTTTTTTGAGCTGTTCAACAATTGTTTCTTCTCAACTGGACAGCTATAACATACCGCAGTGATCTTCTCCGAAGTCTGGACGCCCTTCGGCTCCTCCCTATCTCCGCCCACCCACTCCACCTCCAAGCATCTGGACGGCAGCCCAAATGTCCACGAGTTCGTTCATCCAGGCACAATTTGAATGTCAATAGCCCCGGTGGCCCACTTCGTCAGGTGTCTGTAATCGCACATCATGATGCGGATTGATATCGGGTTCTTTTCTCGGACGGCCCCGACTTCACCCTTGAAACAAATGTGCAGCACCGCTGCACCAGGCTTCCCGTGCGGCCAATCGAGCTTGTATCGCAGACTTGACAATCCGTCATGCGAACAACGTGCGGTGAAAGGCGATTCGTGTTTCCACCGCATGATATTATTGCTTCGTATGTCGCCTCCGCGTGAATACATACTCCGTTTCACGAAAATATCCATGAAACGTTCTCGATTCTCATGATTTTCCAGCCAATCTACTAAGGATAACTTCTCCCACGACTTACTGGATAATAACGGCGTGGTTCTACTTGTTGTAATACTACTTGTATTCGGGCAGATATCTCGCATTGACATTGACACCGATTCAACCCACTCCTTGCAAACGAGCAAGAGCGGAGGAGGAGGCGAGTATACGGGTTTAATTAATACACGCCCCTATTCGCTTACTGCTCCCGAATATCACGTGGTCGTGAATTGCGGCTCTGAGCACCAAAGTCCAGCTTTAACTAGGGCTAGCTGAATCACAGACACCACCAAAAGATTCCAAACGGCTCTCGCTAAATTTCTTAGAACCGTATACCAGCTAGCCGCAAGCCGCATCAAATCGATATTACTGAAGCGTCGCCTCACAAATGTATTGGCCGCGGACGAAGAGGAAAAGACCGAGGCACCATGTCCGAAAGTCGTGCCCAAAATACTCCCGACGGACGGCCTCGGGCGGCAGCTACGGGCAATGTCCGTCATATAACCGATCGAAATTTCAAATTAATCACCTTCCGAGGATGGGGATAAGTGTATCCCATTAGTATCGCCTGAGCGAACGAGGAACTTGCGCACAAATTCGTCGATGGAATTCGAGCACTGCAGAATTTTTGGGGCGAGCTAAACACTCGGCGGCATGTCCCACAGCCACCCGACTTCGACTCGAATTCAATCTGTCGGCGCGCAGGAATTTTCGCGACGTTGACCATGAGCGAATCGCTGGTCGGCCACGTCCGCACAAGGTGTGTCCCCGCGAAATGCATGCGCCCATAAAAGTCCGACTCGTATCCTGGAACGCGGCTAACGCCCATGAACACGGGGAGTGTGCTCGGGAGGTCTGGGTCACCAGCGACTGGTTTGACCAGGCAGCGCGCATACGCGTAAGAGCCGTCGACGAGGATCCCGAAGACGTCGAAGACGGGGGGGATGTCGGGGGAGGAGTTCCAGTCAGATTGGGACGGGTAAAGTCCAGTCACACTGCCGAAGACGGCATGGATGTGGCTTAACATCATGAGGGGAGTGACAGGTTCTACGACGGCTTCCGCCGCCGGCGTGCCACTCGGATGGAGCGGAGGGATTTCGATGATGACGATCCCTTCGGCGAGTTGGCCAATGATGGTCGTACTCGACACGGTTATCTGGGAAACTGGAACTAGGAGGAATTAGGAAGTATAGATATGCACGTACATCCAGTAAAGGTTGATAGACGTGCACCGTCGCGGAAGCGTCCTCAACGAAGTTCCATATGGTAACCAGTAATTCGTGGTGGTAAGTAAATATGTCCTGCGTGAGGGCGGTCGCTTTAAGCTCGAGGGAATTGAGGTTTCGCCGCTTCGCGATGCATATGAAGGTAGGTTTTGGTCTCGCAGGGTAAAATTCGAAGACCATGACCTCGACTAGTGTGCTATAATGTTGTCAGCTCCACACTTTGCACACTGCAATAAACCCACTCACTTGCTAAGGGTATAAAACACTACAAGGCGGAATCCCTTGTGATCTTTTGTAGGTTGGATCAAGAATTCCGCGGGCGCCTCCGATAAGACAATAGATACCAGCGGATATGGGCTGATTACAGTGGCGGGGCTGAATCCAAGGTCCCAGACACTGACGCGGGCCGTATCGCTGGACGTGACAAGGTAGCGGCCGCCAGGTATCAAGCGCATGGGCGAAACTTGTCCAAGAAGGGAATCAGCTGGAGATGCCTTTGGCAATCGAGGTTGGAAGATGCGCGTCGAGAACGCGGGGATGAAGTCGTCGACAGGTATGACCTTGGACAAGTGGGCAATGAAGCGCGCGGGCGATGTCGCAGCGTGCTCCAACTCTGCCAGGCCCGGGGGACATGTTTTGCATCGGGTAGGTCAAAACGGAGATTTCGTGTGCCGCACATACGCGACGCAGAGCACATACGCGGCGCAGAGCATCCATCCATACGGTGCGTTGTACCGTGGCGGATGCGAGGATCTTGGAGGACTGGAGAGTGTCAAGATTTTTTTTTTGCGAGCGCGGACACTTGAGTTGACCGACCTGACGAAGAGATATTATGTCTATCGGGTCCAGAAAGCTTTGGATTTGGATCAACGTGTCCATGGGGAACTCGGTGAGAGACATGGTGGCTCTGGGAGCGCGTTCGAGCTCATTGGGGACATCCACATCCATGGCGTAAAGAAGAGGCGGTGATTTGCATGAGTGACCGTTTCCTAGAAATGCAATCTGCAAATCCTTGTTTCCTCCCTCCACCACCATGTCTCGGAACCGGGGCCCATTCCAGATGCTCACCTTGATGGAACTGCCGCTCGACAATCTCATCCAAATTCTCAAGTTTGCTGAGCCGGCGGATATATTTTCCTTTAGCACCGTGAGGCCCCCTATTTTCGCCGCTCAATTATGTGCTACCCTTGGCGCAGACCTGCAAAAAGTTCCTGGGGTCACCTTGACCCGCACCGTCTGGATGAATACCGTTCGCCGCGTGTGCGATCTCAACAGCGTATTCAAGCCCAGCTTCCCGCTCGACGACATATCGCTTTCAGAGTTACTTGAACACGCCGCTGCGTCCGCGAAACGGTTCTCGACGCTTCTCTATAAACAAAAGGGCGAAGATATACCCGAGCCCTCGCCCGCCGTATCTTCACGCCCCGGTTGGCGAAGACATCCAACGTCGCTGCGGAAAACCCAGGTGCCTGGCTCTTGTGCCCGGTTCATTATCGTCACCAATACTCTTCTTCACCTCTGGGATCTCGGCTGCGGCGCTGGCAAGCTGATTAAATCCCACGCACTGACGTCCATCGCGCTTCCGTTGTCTGTCGGCAAGCCATACATCTCCATCCTTCCGACTCCAACTGGCGCCGGAATCGAGGTTATTTTCATCTCCCACAACGTCGGCGCTGGGTAGGTTTCAGAACGTCCAGTAATGCTTACTGATTCCCATTTGCAGGTCTTCCACCATCGCCATTTTCCACATCTTCCCGTCGGACGTCCATCCCGAGTTCATCTATGTGACGGATCCACTCGCCTTCCCAGGTTTCATGCAAGGCCTTCTTGTCAAACCCGGTTACTCTATATTGTATAACCCCACATCGAAGACCATTTATCTCTGGAACACTACTCGCAACTTGTGAGTCAGTTGGAAAACAGAAGACTTCCCGAGCAAAGTCAGTACAGTCTCTTTCACCCTTAACGGAGTACGCTCATACAACCTTCAGGTCTTTGTGCACGAGGACACAGTGGTTGCTGTTGGCGCGACCACCGTCACTGTCTGGGATATGCCCACGCCGAATTCGGAGATTGTGATGGAATCTATCTGCAGCCACCTCCCGATGTTGACCCTCACGCATCCCTTCCTAGCCCCAGATGCCCAGCTCGAAATCTCCACCTCAGCCGACTGGCTCCCCACGAACGGTCGGCCCTTCTTCTTTTTTTTTTTTTTTTTTTTTTTTGCGGTGCTTAGATTGTGACTAAGAGCCCATAATCGTAATTATGGAGCCCCCCTTGGGTCTAGGCTTTCGCCCCCTTTTGGGCCAACATTGGTTCGTCAGTCACAATCGCACAAAGGAGTCTTTCGGGGAACGTGACCCGAAATAGTTGTTGCGTGACTCCACGCCAGGAAGGAATGCCTTTACGCAGACCATTGTCTTTTATAGACGGTACTGTGGGACTCGGCTGACACGCAATACCCACTAAACCTCCTGATGGTTGATGCGGGACTCAAACCCGCGGCCGTGTCCGAACGGCGACCGGCGCATTGGCTCGGCCGGATCAAATGGCATATCCACACAGCCATCTGATCCCATTGGAGTGGTTTCACCGGGTTCGAACCCTCGCGGGACCCGGGACTTCAAAAATCAATCAGAAGTCAGGACAGCATGATTAACCACTCCGCCATGCCGTCCCCTGGCCCTTCTTCTTGTTCATTACCGGGAATAAAGACGGAGACCGCTACTTCTCGCGCTATATGATGCAGTCAGTCGACCGCGGGGCCAATTGCAATCTTCCGCGCAGTATCCCAATTCTCATGAACACTGTCCTCCTATCACCTCCCCACGACGAGCTATCCCCTGACCCGATTCAGCTCTGCGGCCAGACTATGTTCAGTCTGTGGGCATGGCCACTCGCTCCTAAAATCGAGCTGCATATCTCCCAGATCCCGATGCAGAGAAAGGAGGAGGGGGCGCCGTTTAATTCTTTATGCTTGTTTGAGGCAGAGTGGCCCGGGGATCAGGGCCCTTTCGACTTCGCTCTGTGCCCCGTTACCGGCCGGCTTTGTGCGATGACTGTCCGCCCTAACGAGATCCTTGCATTGGACTTCCTAATTCCTAATTGATGTATAGCGCTTTTTGCGGCAGAATACACCGAACTTAAAATCAGGGCCTATCCCAACCAGAACATCGATTCTTGGTCGAGAATCCGTCGAGAATCGACGCTGAAGCAGAATCGACGAGAATCGATGTTCCTCCTCGGGAGGAGGAACTGCATCAGAATCGTCGATTCCGGCATCGATTCTTGCCCCATCGATTCTGATGGTCAAGAATCGACGCCAGAATCCACTGCAGAATCGAGTGCCGAATCGGGTCGGTCAGAGTTGGGTGGATTCTCATCCGATTCTGTTCGTCGATTCTGACAAGAATCGAGTTCAGAATCGAGCTAGAATCTGCCCGTCCAGACCGCTTTGACTTCCCCTATTGCTATTCACCTGATATCTCATGGCTGATTATATCGTTCCCAAACTGCGTGGATCTCTTCGGACAAAGGATCTCTTCGCAGATTATGTTGATCCGGGTTACGTAAACACTCTATCTTCCTCCCATTCCGAAATCCGAGATGGAGACCGAGCCGTTGCTACAAGACTCCGTGGATATGGCAAAATATCCGACCATGTTTGACCCATCAAGCCTCGTAAGAAAAGGATTCTGTCCTGTCCGCGCCGGGACGCCGCCTCTCGAAACACATTCACTATACTACGAACAACATGGAACTGGCGAAAAAGTCAGTGCCCACTGAAAATTCGGTTTGCAAGAATCGAGTCAAATCTTCGCCTCCTACTGACCCATCCTAATAAATCTCAAAGCGTGTCCTGCTTATCAACGGGCTCAACACCAACTCATTTGGATGGGACTTCCAGGTGCGGAGTCTGGCTCCGACCTTTTCTGTCCTGGTTTTCGATAACCGGGGTTGTGGATACTCGGGATACCCGTCGGGCCGCTATACGTACGTTTTTCTCTTTCTTTACGGTTCACACGATTATGTGGAATCACAGAACATCTGGAATGGCGGAGGATATTATCGTCCTCCTGGATCATATCGGTTGGACTTCATTACGCCAAATCCATGTCGTCGGTGCGAGTCTCGGTGGAATGATAGCCCAAGGTAAATAAACTTGAAGCAAACCGACCTGTTCGAACCTCATCTTTTGCCAGAGCTCGCTTCCCGAATACCTAGCCGTATTGCCTCCCTTATTCTTTGCGTGACGACACCGGGAGGGATGCCTTGGCAAAACCTTCCACCTGCGAGTGTTTTGCATATGAACTAAATCTTGTTCTCACATCTTATTCAGTGGGAAGGCATTCAGTGTCTTTCCACGTAGGTTTTTTGGCGCGGAAATTGTGTCCCCTTCAAAAGAATTGACAGTCTGGCGACAGCCTCCTTATTACCAAGGAGCCCGAGAAGAAAGTGCCGACTGTTATGAGGATGCTGTATCCATCGAAGTGGCTCGACGCGAAAAGCACGAACAACCTGGACGGACGTTTGAATCGCGAAGTCCAAACCGAGGTCATTTTTTTTCCCGTTTATTTTTAAGCCACGAGCTGACACACCAACCCCAGGCGTATCTCCGGCGCATCACATTCAGTCCCAAACAACGGATCATTGGACACGTATCTCAGCTGGCAGCGGCGCTCACCCATCGTGTTACTGCTGACCGGCTGCTCCGAATCTCCGAGACAGTCCCAAAAACTGTCATCCTGTGCGGTGATGAGGATTTTTTGATGGACCTTCGGCACTCTAGAGACCTCAAGGCATGTATGCCTCGGGCGGAGTTTGTGCAATGGGCCGAAACTGGCCACGGAATTCACTCACAACGCCCTGCGGAATTTCGCGATCTTCTCATCCGGGTTTTCGGGAAGCAAACATGATCTAAATCTAACTCTTATATCATTTAAATTATTCATCATCCGCCTTGAACAGCAGTCGGGTACGTATCCGGTTACCCATGCCAATCCCCTGTCATATTTCTCGGACTCTATCCGACCAATCCGCCTCACAGCCTCGAACAGCAGTCGGGAACGTATCCGGTTGCCCATGTCCATCCCCTGTCATATTTCTCGGGACCAATCCGGTTAATATCCGTTTCTGTTGGCCTTTCTTGAGTATTTCAGTCAGTAACAAACTCGTAGTTTCGACATCCCGATTCAAGAACCCACCATGATACTCGCCCTCAGCATTCTAATATTCTCCCTTTCATCTCCGGTGACAGCTACTCCGGCTCCGTCTTCCACCTCACAGTCCTTGCCGTTCCCAACATTCTTCCCGACCCAAATCATATTTCAGGACCCTAATTCTTTGTTCCTCGAGAACATCGCTGTTCGCTCCACGTCCGAACTCCTTCTCACTTCAGTAATGTCACCCACTCTCTTTACACTAAATCCACATGCTATCAACGGCACACTCGATACTGTCCACACCTTCGCCAACAGCACCGCACTCACCGGGATCGCAGAATACCAACCCGGTGTTTTCGCCATCGTGGCCTCCGCTGTAAATACCACAATCCGTCGCGCAGCCCCGGGCTCTGCGGCAATTTGGAGTATAGATTTCAACCCAGCCGTCCCCGTAGCGAAGAAAATTTGCAGTCTTCCCACAGTACTTGGTCCAAACGGTATCACTTCCCTCCCCAGCCAGCCCGACACACTCCTCGCCGCGGATTCCGAATCCGGAGCCGTTTGGCAAGTCAACACGCGCACAGGTACAGCTCGCCTCGCGATCCAAGACCCGTCCATGTCGCCCGGTTCACCTGCTCCTGCGCTCGGTATCAATGGCCTTCACGCCCGTGATGGGTTCCTCTACTTCACCAATTCCGCGCTTGGCACTTTTTCGCGAGTGCGCCTGGCGGTAGGGAAGGATGGTGCCGTCAAGGCGGCTGGGGGTGTGGAGGCACTGGCGACCATTGAGCCCTCAGGTGCCTCACATGCTTACGATGATTTCGCGATGGACTCTTTTGGAAGGGCGTGGGTGACGGCACACCCAGGAGCTTTGAGTCTACTGTTTCCGACGCAGACCGGGAAACTGTGCCAACTGAATGCAGCGGGGAATCCTCAGGGCCTCCCTTCAGTGCTCATACAACCGACCTCGGCAGCTTTTGGGCGTGGGAATTTACTGCAGACGAAGATGCTGTATGTGACGACGGGAGGGGGTCAGGTCGTGAGAGTGGATACATAGTCGGATAAACATGTAGCGATCCAATTTAAACCCAGCCACAATATGGCTCAAAAATTTCAACACTATTACGCTATAGCCTAACTAGTCAGGCGAGCAATTGGGTCGCCTACTACCGTGGCCCCAGACAATTCTCTTCGAAGGTTGACTCTTCCAATAATTCTACAGACGCGCGTCGGCGGCGGCGTCACACTTTCTTGGGATACACGTGAGTGGTAGGGCTGCACACCGTCCCGTCAACGGGGGCGGCCGTAAATTCATCCGCCCGAGGCGGGTACGGCCCGTCACAAAAACGGTCGTTCATTTCTCTTTCGCGATGTGCGGACGTTACGGGACGGCAAAAAAGACGACGACCACCGACGGACCGCAAATTACGGGACGGCTCTTACGTATTTTGGTATCCAAGATTTCGGCCACATTTCATGTGAGTGGGACATCCTGAACTCATTTGCGAGGTTTGGCACCAGAAGCATTGGTTTTCAATCGGTTGAACTCATTTTGGGACAGAAAAGTGTTGAATTTCGATGATCCACCCAAAATTGAACATCTGCTTCGACACTGCCGTTGAATTTATACGATTTTGGCTCGCGGGAATTAAACCGAGCGTATGGGTATCTATCTCCATTGCACATCCCAGTATATCTAATGAGCAAATATTCTAGATACTGTCCAAAACCGACCTTTGATTCCAAAAAGTGTACAACCCCGTTTACGGCCGTCAAAAGATCCAGATAGACGGGTGCGGGCAGAAGACGGGTCAGCCACACCCATCCCGCAAACTGGTATCTGTATCTTCGCGACGGCACGGGACGGCGACCCGTAAACGGCACCCGTCACCCCCGTAAAGACGGTGACGGTGTGCAGCCCTAGTGAGCGGGCCAGAGTCTCCGAATCAGGAATGCACCTTATCGGGCCTTGTGTCTCCACAAGCATTCGACGGATCTTTGACCGCGCGTTAACTTGTTCGGCTCTACATAAGTACCCATGAAATTGCCCTTTATCAGCACACGGGTTGCCGCATGATCACTTTCCGAGGCTCGGAGCTCAAACGGCTTGTGAAATGGGCGATCCCAGACGACGCTTCTTGTGCAGAACAAATCGACAAGATTGCGACAAGATCGAGTTTCTGGAATTTAACGACCTGGAAAAATCAGTCAAGGACGACGTGAACTTCCTAGAAGAGAGTGCGTTGATTTTGGAAATCACAGGCTGGATCCATCATTTAGAAACTAGAGAGATATCAAACATTCACCTACATCCGAAGTCGCCTGATTTGTCCTCCCGCTTCTGAGTTATTATCGCATACGTAGACCTCAGAGCCGAACCTAGTATTAAAGAACGACAATGCCTAGATACTGCATTTACATAACAGTCGGTGAGCGATCGAGAGCAAGCTGCATCAGGTCGATTGCTCACGCGTTCTCGGTCAAAGCATAGAATTCTGGAATTGATTGATGGCGGAGGTGTCGGCCCGGTAACCAGACAGCGACATGTCCGACATGTCATTGTCGGGGCCGCGCGATCGTTGAACGTTGACCCTGCGCTTCCCAGCTCCTCCCAACTCAGCACGAGTCAGCCTTAATCCGACCCGTCGAATACTTAAAGTCCGCGTCGCGCCAGTCAATTCCCAGCAAGACCTCCACCGGCCACGAACAGCGATGCACCAAACGCACAATATCGCCTGGGACTCACTCTCCTCGAACCTGACCTTCATCTATGAATACAAGTCAGAAACCCCCCACCGAACGGATTTTTTCCCTCGTTGTTTGGAATCACAGGCCATCCAACTCTCTCATTTTGCCAGAACTGTTTCCTCCACGATTCAGAAGTTCTCACACACCGAGCGTGCGCAATACCCAGCCCGTTATAGTGCCTCCTCGAGTGGACCACTATTTTCCGCTTCATTGCTCGCTCGCTATGGCGAATTATCACATCCCTCCGTCACCGCCGAGAACCAGTTGCTCGAGAACTGGATCGAAAGGGCCGGGCCGACATCATCATACAGCACCTCTCAAGGCGACCTCACCGATGTGGTCAAAATTCTTATCGCAGAGAATGAGATGGACAAGCTGCTGATGTTGGCCCAGCACCCTCGAGTCCCGCTCGCTCAACTCCATTCCTTGAGTTGGGGACACAGCTTCGGGTGGGATCACGTCCTGCAATGGGCGCTCGAGCCCTACATCTTCTTCAACGTTTTGCTCAGCAAACCAGAGTTGCTAGCAGACGACCGATATAAATCGATGTTCAGCTATCACCGCGTCATCGAAGTGGTCACAGGCTCCGGAGATTATAACGCCCAATCCTTTCCGCACCGCGAGTTTTTTTGGGGTGGACTGGAACGGGCACCCACCGATACCATTGATCCCCTCGGTGATACGAACAAACTCCATGAATACTTGAAAATGTGCTTCCGCATGCTTTATCGGTACGACATGCTGGCGCGCGAATGTGGGCGAAAAGTGGATTGGGAGGGAAGTGTGGCGCTGATTGTTAACTATCTGTGGAAGGTGAAGTTGGATTACCAGGACGAGCAGGGTCGCTGGAACCCTCGCTTTGCCTAATATTATTTTCGCTGCTCGAATGTGCCCATTTCCGTCCCTTGCCTCCCCGAATGCGTAAGTGTTAGGATTAAAGCTATGCGGAGTTAGCAGGAAATTGGTTCCGGCACCGCACTCACGACGGACTGGACAGTTGAACCAAGACCGCATGCACTACGGTTCAACTTGAGTTGAGAATTCTGTTGACGTCAATACCAAATTCTGCTTCTGTCGTGGCATCTCAAAATGAGTTCTGGACTTTTGATAACTCGATTTCTGATAATTTACAACTTGAAATCGTGTGCTATATGGGTAATTTTGGTCATCTCGATATCAATCCGTGACTGCTTTATGTATGACCGATCCGGCCAATATTCTAATTTAATTCAAGCTTCGCAACTTGATGGTCACCGATGATGGCTGGTTATCACCGATGACCGGGATATTTCCAATACATTTTTCGGTCCCAAAGTCTCTCACGTGCCCAGCACGCACCGGTCAAAGCGACAAATATCACTTGGAATTTACGGTACAGAGTGACATATTTCAACTATGCTGGATCTATTGGACACACAATTAATTCCCAGAGTCGTCCACTAAAGCCACACAGACGGAGAGCGGCCAAACAGCGTGCCGAAGTGCGCCGCAACGAGCTTGCCTTATTGAGTGTACAATTCGGACCAAATATTATGATAGCAGTAAAAGCAGTGCAGGCGCATCAGCGCATCACCGATAATGACTGACAAATGAATCGATCGCTCACTAGTGAGTGTCACCGATGATAAATCGCTCACCAATGAGGATCACTAGTGATCACCAGCCATCACTGGTGGTCACTGGTGATCATCCTAAATCATTGGTGATCATTGGTGATCATTGGTGATCATCGGTGATTTCTCGAGTTTTCGTGGCTCAAATTGGGCTCAAATAATTTGTCCGGATCGGCCCGTCATACTGCTTGGCGGGATTCAGCGCAGATCCAGATCGAATAAATCCCATGTACCGTAGGCGCTGATGATGGCAATCTGGCTCATTCATCGCCCGAAGAACAGTGCGGGAGTTGAGGCTAGGATATTTAACTGGGTGAGGAAGGAATCATCAAATCAATGTCTACATACTTCGCGAAGAGCGAATTCGCAAAAACTGTGAAAGTATAAGGATCGAACAGCTTAATATCTTGAGTTTGAAACTCACATGAGTCACATCTTGCTTTTACGATATAACACGCCAGCCAGATAATGTGAATTATCAACGGTATCTGGGCCTCTGCAATGCTGTTTGGCATATACAATTATCCTCCATGGCAACAAACTGTGGAGAGCTGTTAGGCGCCGCGGCGCCTACGTTACTCATCACGCAGTCACACTTGTTTACATCTATTTGTATCAGTAGTATTTAAAGGCGGCGGCGCACGTGCGTTGGGTATCTTTCACACACCCAACGACTACGCCGTCTCCTTCTGTCAATACAGAGATTGGAACAGCTTAGCCCAGTGGTGTTCAGTAAGAGACCTCACCCACTAGACTAACACTTTTTTAAGCTCCTGCTCCTCACGGAGCCCCCTATATTTGACCAATAAAAATATACGAGCAATCAATTGGTTCCTCTCATGACAAGCGAAGGGACTATCAACAACCCTGCTGAGCTCAACTCAGCAGCGGGGACTGTGTTTTACTCTGTCCCCAACAGCCGCGCTGGGCTAGGCCCTGGCGATGCAGCTCCGCCAGTCAGTGACGTGGCGGGCGATGGTGGACTTGCCAATCCCTCCACCACCCATCCGGCCGACTCGGGGCCACCCTCGAGTACGGGCCGCCGTACCCCCGACATAAGCCTGCCTCAATTCACCATGCACCGGGACGAAGCCGGCAGGCCATACTTGCGTGACACGCAAGGGACCCGATTTGAAGTAGTCGACGTCCCCGGCACCGAAGACGCCAGGTCATCCTCGTCACAGACGGGAGTACCCATGCACCATTCAACGTTATTCGGGGCCCCTCACACCACCGAACCCAGTTCGTAATCGAGTCTATCTGACTCTACCCCCGCGGATGCCAACTCGGGGGAATTACCTGTGTTGGACCTTGACATCGACCCTGACACTCTAACTCAGTCACAGTTAGACCAACTGAATGCTATCCGGGGCCACATGGGAACCACCTCCGCTCGACTCATCACCACTACGGCTTTACTTGCGGAGAATCAGGCCGCCACAGAGGACATTCAGGATAGTATACAGGCTGTCCGGGTAGAAGTGATATCACGAATAGACTCATTGAGAAATGAGGTTAACTCACAACGTTCTCGACTCAACCGTTGTTTGAACGATAATCTAAGAATCATTAGAGACACCGGCATATCCACCTCGCAGATTAAGGGCATACTGGTCACGATGAACCGCAACGGCGGCGTTCATCGAATAGATCGACCGGCGCAATCCCAGTTGAGCGCCCCGGTCGTCGCTCCTCGCGAGCCCATCCCGGATGATATAAGAGCCTCCCTCGACACGGTAATACCACCGCGGAATCCGGAAGAAAGCCAAGAGGAATTCGATCGCCGAGCCAATGCGACGATACGCAACAAGGAAAGCACTCACGCCGCATTTCCACTACCCTCCATCGATGAAGTTCTGCCGGTTCCCCCGCGTACGGCGCGGTTTGATACTCCAGCAATGGGGATGGGGCATGCTACGATGAGCATGAGCAGCATATCGCGCGCGCCGCGATTGGCTGATCGACAATTCAAAGGCCAACTGCTGCAGCAGAGGCGCTTGAACGGTTCGATACTTCGGTCCGCGGACGCCCCAGTAGCCATGAACAACTCGGCTTCGGCCTATGCTTCAGGGACTGGCGGTGAATCCCGTGATTTACTCACTGACTTTGCAGATGACGCCGCAGAAACCATACGCGCCACCATCGACCGAAAGGTGGGGACGCGTATCGACTTCCCTCCCGGCACTCGAACACCCAAGACAGCCGACCCGATTAAATATCGGGGGCAGGACGACCATGACTTCTTCACGATGGAATTCTTGGAGAAACTGCTCGGATGGATGAGAGCAGGGAACTTCTGTGGTGAAGAATTGGACAGTTACCGAGTCATACTCCTGCAAGGATATGTCGACGGCGAAGCCCATCGCTGGTATGTCAGCGAGACCAACTCGTATGCCATAGAGAACGAGGGCGAAACACCATTATTCGCCGAGGTGATCTGCGCCATGCACCGCAGATTCGTTAAGTCGTCCTCAGCCCAACGCGCTACTCGAGCATTCGATAGCGTGACCTGGAGTGCCAACTCGGGACCAGAGAAGTTATACTCCGACCTGAAAGAGCGAGGACAACACATGATCGAGGCGCCTGATGCCTTCACCATGCGGAGCAGGTTCCTCAACGCTCTCCCTACCTGGATTAGTAGAGAACTCAAGCTGCGCCGAGGGTTCACCGCCGAGCTTTCAGACCTAGAAAAGATTCGCACTCATGCCCGACAAATATGGGAAGTCAACGCGGGTCTGAAGGATGAAGCCGCTGCTGCCGCGGGTGATCATGCCCCACGCCCGAGGCGCGAGTACGGCCCAGAAGCCCCACGCGCCGCTAAGCCTGCCCGAAGAGACGACCGACACCCTAACCCCAGGCCCGAGACTCGGCGCGAAGACGCTGACAAGGAGCGGCCTACTGAGCGCATGACACGACCTGCACCCAACACGGACTCCAAAGGATGTTATTCTTGTGGAGGAACCGACCACTTCGCCCGGGATAAGCAGTGTCCGAAGTACTCGGAACGACACTTACACCGGGAGAGACCTCGGGTAGCCGCCCATAGGGTAGTCGAGAGTTATTCCGATGAATATACCGACACCGACTCACCTGGCTCGGAGCAATCCGAGGATGAACACGATCCAAAGGAAGCACCAGATTTGGATGCACTGATCGCGGCGGCAGAAGACGAGGACATACGACTCAGCACCATGCGTGAATACCGATCCGTGCGATACTATTCCATGAGGATAGTGACGGACGAGGAGGAAGGACTACCCGATGACCAATCGGTTACTTCAGCCAGCTCCATCACCACAGATAGCTCTGAGGAAGGACTGACTGACCACGATGCGACCCCGGTACCATTTGGGAATTACAATCCAGGACCCATCTGTATAGCATGCCCGACATGCTCGCTGGTCTCTCGACAAGTACCGGCCACGCCGGAGAACGGACTACCGTCTGACCAAGTCTACACGGTGTGCGAGCATCTAGCCGGCGTGGGACTAGACCCTAGAAGAGTTCTGTTGCCCGAGTCTCCTAGATTGAGCACGGTACCGCTCCCAGGAGAAGCTGTTGAGAACGCACACATGGAAGAGTACTTCGAGGGGACACTACTCAACTGGCTAGGCGACCCCGATTTCGAGCTCGGGATTATAGTGGATGTCACCACGCCCATGCCTGTGGGCGCTAGGTCAGCCACGGAAGAAACGCAGGAGCATGACCGCGCCCGCGTTAGAGCTGGACTACGACCACTCACCGCACTTGAGTACCATGTCAATGTGTGGTGGTTAACGAAGTACCGCGATTACTCGTCGAACAACGTGGACGAATTATCGACGAGCTGGGAAGAAGACTCTCGACGGGAATTCCTCCAACACCCCCAGTTCGGAGGAGTAGCCAGGGCCCAAAAGATACTGCACGAAGTGCAGGAGGCCAGATTCCAAGAGGCCCGGATATCCGAGCGTGGACCCGATACCCAATTCGTACTTGACCCTGCTCAAAAGGTGGTGGCAAAACAATTGGGAATATGGGCTCGGGCTCACTCACTAAACCTGCAAGCTAAGGACCGCAAAGCGCAGGCCGTAATCACTCGTCGACTGGTCCTACTCACCAAGGACTGGTTTGCGAGGATAAGCGACAAACTAAGTAATCCTTCCATTCGCGGCCAAGCACGGCACCTATGGGAGGACGCATACAGTGAAGTCCGCGAGATGGCTAACAGGCTGTCGACTACTATCGACAGCTTGAAGTTCGAAATGGACACCGCAATTCACTTACGGGACCAAGCCCGTATCGAGGCAAGGGCAACGAGCTCAATGCTGAGGCGGATGAATGGCCAGCGTACTCACCAAACATTGAGCATATGGCCCTCCGCACTGATTGTCACCGGCCACGAAGACTTGGGAGTGTTACCCCTGGACGAAGCTGCCTACTGGGCAGCAGAGACGCCGTTCTCACGAGCAGAGATCGATGCATTATCATCGCGCCTCGAGGCCGTGGTGACCGTCACATCAGAGGCGGTGCTTGAAGTCACACCGATCAGCGGGATCTCAGAAGCTGAGGAATATAATCAACAGATTGACCCAGGCTCATATACCTGGGAGGAAGAGCAAGACCGCCGAGCGCAAGTCGCTCGCGGACAGCAACCTCACTCCTGGCGTTACCCTGATGAACCGGATCCGGAGTACTACCGTGCAAGCCGGGAATTGTCATCAAGCGAAGACTCTGACAGCTACTCCGAGGAAGAATCCGACATAGAGAGCTCGGGTAGCCACAATGTTGAAGACACCGCGATCACTAACACGTTAGTGCTTGATTCTTACGACAGCACCAGGGAAGGCGATATCCCTGCGTCACCTGGCCCCACCGACGAGCTACTATTTCGTTCCATAAGAACGTACAGGGATCACGGAGCCGAACAACTCGACACATTTGTCGATCGGAATGGGATTGTATACTGGGTCAGCCGCGAACTCCCCTGCGACCACGTACTCCATCCCCAATTTCGATCAACGCACAACAAAGCTCTGAACACGGCCATCCGAGAACACGCGAGGGAATCCAGGGACCCTTCTTACGAAGGGACGGAATACCCGCCCTGGACTGCATCTTCAGCTGGCCGCGATTACCGTGGATACTACGACGCGGAACCCCGTCTATTCCCAGGCGAGGTATTTCATCACCGGCTGGCTTCACTAGGCCCAGAGGACGATGACGGGCAAGCAGTGCCCGGGGCTCACGTACAATTCCTTGCAGCACGCGTGGAACACTCGAGTTCTATCCGTCGGCCTGGCGAGATAGGGTTAATGGACCAACCCACGCGTCCTCGACCTATGACCGCGTGTATTTCCGCACTAGTCAATATCAATGGTACTGAGGCCTACGCTCTCATTGATTCAGGGAGTACCACAAACTCAATTTCCCCCGAATTTGCAAACGCGACTCGGGCTCCTCGCATCAAATTGGACGAACAAGTTACTTTGCAACTTGGATGCGTAGGCAGTCGCTCCCGTATAAACTATGGAACACGGGTACCTGTTGACTTCGGCGGAATCCGCGGTCACGTTTACTTTGACCAGGTAAACCTCGACCGATACGACTGCATTATCGGCACTCCGTTCCTCAACAGGCACGGAGCGGTTATAGACTTCGGGAAGAGGGAGTTGTGATTCCCCAATGGGAGAGCTGTACCTGCGCTCCCGTTACCCAAGGAAGCGACAATCATCGCTGAGCGCCACACTAACCGAAAGGAGATCGTCTACGGCAAGAAGAAGGCCGTAGAAGAGCAGGACGACACCACTGTATGACTGTGCAGCGCCCGAATAGTGGACAAACCGTCAGATTCGGATCGCGCCACTCAAGGCAGTACAGTGGAAGAGTCCCGACGAAGGGTAGAAATGGAAGAAGAACCAGAAGAACCGGAGGAGCGACTGCCCTCTCTTCCGGGGGACCACCCCAGCCTCATGTTATATGAGGAAATTGCGGATGAAACCCAGCCTATGCAAAACACAGCTGCGGAACCAAGACCACCGATTGCACCTGCAGAATCGGGAGACATCCCTGAAGAAGATGAATCGGGGAACGAAGAATTCTTCGATGCCCGCGAAAGCGAGCCCGAGTACTGCACTGAATGTTACCAAGACGCCCCAGAAATGGAGCGCGTACTACACATTGATATAGACCACATCAATGAGGATTCTCGTAACCCCCGCCGCAAGACATCGGGCGGTATGCCTGATATCGCCACCTATTCCGTAATCACACAGCATTCGTCTACCCGACGGGTCTCAATAATGAATGATGAAGACCCCTCGGGAATAAACAACGACGCACTGGAAGATGCTATATCCATCATGCACCTGTGGCGAATGGAGGTGGACAATACTCCCAAGGGGCCCTCTCCCGTACAGACGCGGGACCGGCTGGAACCTTACCGCGCAAAGTGGTTCGCTGCCTGCGCGGATCTTATGGGACCCATACCGGAAACACTCCCGCCATTCCGAGAGATCAACCACGAGATAAATCTCGTAGACGAGGAACAGCGGTACGGGTACCACATGCCGCGATGCTCTGACGCGCTACGCCCACAGCTGCGCGACAAAATCAACCGCTATGTTCGCGCGGGCTGGTGGGAAATGCGCCCGGTCCCGCAAGCTGCACCACTACTATGCATCCACAAGAAAACGGGGATGCTACGGACAGTGGTGGACGCACGAAAACGAAACGACAACACCATCAAGGACGTTACACCTTTTCCGGATCAAGACAACATCCGTATGGATGTCGCACGCGCGAAGTACCGGTCAAAAATTGACATGTCGGACGCCTACAAACAAATTCGAATCAAGCCCGCGGATGTCTGGAAAACGGCATTCGCGACCACGTTCGGGACAGCAGTGTCGAACGTGATGCAGCAAGGCGACTGCAATGCGCCCGCCACTTTCCAAAGGCTCATGACATGGATATTCCGTGATGAGATAGGGGAATTTGTACACGTATATTTGGACGATATATTTGTGTTCTCAAACTCGGTTGAGGATCACGAGAAGCACCTTGCAATCGTGTTTGAGCGGCTACGGAAGGAGCAGCTATACCTCAGCAAGACCAAGTGCGATTTATATTCCAAAAATATGCCTCGGTCACAAGATAACGGACCAAGGACTTCACGTTGATAGCGACAAAATGGCCAGGATATTAGAATGGAGACCCCCTAGATCGCAACAGGAAGTCATGCGCTTCCTGGGACTAATTCAATATCTGGCCAATTTTATGCCAGACGTAGCGCACCTCACGTCACCGTTAGAATCTATTTGTCGCGGAGGTCAAACATTTGTATGGCGGCCCTTCCATCAACACTGCTTAGAGCAGATAAAGTTGATCGCACGAAAAACCCCCATACTGAAGCCAATCGACCCCAAAAACCCAGATCCGATTTGGTTAATATGCGACGCATCGGTATGCGGTGTGGGAGCACTGTACGGCCAGGGACCGGACTGGCAGACATGTCGCCCTGCGGGGTTCATGTCGAAGAAGTTCACGTCCGCACAACGATCCTACAAAACTTATGAACAAGAAGCTTTAGCAATAATTGAAGGATTATTGAAGTGGGAAGACAAGTTGCTGGGCCGAAAGATTATGATAGCGTCTGACCACCAGGCGCTGGAAGCGATTAAAACCGCGGCGAGAGGCAGTCTCAACGGGCGACTTATCCGCTGGGATGAGTACTTCTCTCGATTTGATTTCGAAATTTTTCACATTGCTGGAGTGAAGAACAAAGTCGCTGATTGTCTATCTCGATATTACGAGAACGATCTACCTGATGAACATCACCCCGATAGCGCATACGTTACTGGGGACTACCGCCTGGACCCGGATCTAGAAGACATGACCAATATACGCGCCGCGGAACTGATTGACTACCCAGCGCGGATATTCGCACAACGCATTCACCACGACGCGGTTGAGGACCGAGTGCGCGAGGCGGAAGAACTAGAAAAACACGCCATCAAGCTGCAGGATGAAGGATTTGACACGAGTGCCATACCTTTATCGGAGGCGCTCGCGGCCGATCCACCATTAAACGCGACAACAGAAGGTGACATAACGTTCCTTCCGGGTGTGCGCGCCGGGTACAACGAAGACATGTTCTTCAGTAAGATAATGGCCAACCCTACGCATTTCCCCACATTCCAAGTTGAAGACGGCCTCATCTACACGACGAATGTGATGGGTGTGCGGTGCCTGTGTGTACCAAGAGCGCCGGGACTGAAAGGCCCACGGCGATTAACGGAACTGGTCATCGACCAGGCTCACAAAACGATAGGGCACTTAGGCCCTATGCGCACAGCAGAATACGTGCGGAGGTGGTATTGGTGGCCGCGACTTGGGCGAGAGATTGATGCGTTCTGCGCAAGTTGCGGGACGTGTCGAATGTCGAAGCCACGGAGTACAGCACCGACCGGGCTACTCCACTCAATGCCGATTCCGCAACGCCCCTGGGACTCGGTGGGAATGGACTTTGTTGGGCCATTCCCAGAATGCCTGGGGTATAATTACATGTTGGTTGTCATATGCAGATTGACCAACATGGTATCGCTCACCCCAATGAAGGTCACAGACACGTCGTCGGACGTCGCCTGGATATATGTACGTGACGTAGTCCGCCTTCACGGTGTACCACGTTCTATAGTATCAGATCGCAATTCAAAATTTACGGCTAAATTTTGGAGAGAGCTACATCGACTTACTGGGTCTAAACTGCTCATGTCGACATCGTTTCACCCACAGACAGATGGGGCTTCTGAGCGCGCCATCCGGAACGTGTCTCAAATATTGCGCTCGGTGGTTAATCCTGACCAACGGGACTGGGTCTACCACATACCGATGGTAGAATTTGCCATCAACTCAAGCATCAGCACGTCAACAGGATTTGCGCCGTTCGAGCTGAACTACGGCTATGTGCCCCGAATGACGAATATCGTCAGCGAAGACACGGAATACCCCGGAGTGCGGGATTCTGCGAACAATGCCCTGGCCAACATCGCTATCGCGCATGACGCGATAATCGAGGCACGGATAAACTCCGCGTATCACGCAAACAAGGGCCGCGCGGAAGAAATCCCGTATGATGTGGGATCTATGGTATACCTATCAACCAAGAACGTGAGTCTGCCGAAGAGTCGCGTGAGGAAACTCGCGCCTAAGTTCATTGGGCCATATAAAGTGCTCACCGCCGCACCGGAGACATTGACATACGAGCTGGACCTCCCAGAAGAACTGAAGCGCCGGAAGATACACCCGCGATTTCACGTGTCGCTGTTGCGCCCCCATCAGGCAAATGATGATGATATATTTCCCAGCCGAGAGGCTGGACGATTTTACGATTTCGGGATGCCAGATGAACAAGAATGGTTCGTGGAGTCGATCTTGAGCCACAAGTGGACCGGCCCACGGTCCATATGGTTCAGGGTAAAATGGACGGCGGGAGATATTACTTGGGAACCGCCCAAGAACATGGACGACACACTGCATCTTGACGAGTACTTCGAGCTCCATGCGGTAACACGTTGGCAAGATCTGCCAAAGTAAGCGGATCAGTAATCACGTGCATCAAGATCCCACGCGGAAGCGAAAATCTTTTTTTTTTGTTCGCTGTATTTATACTCCGTAATGGATCGATGCACGGCGCCCCATTTCCGCAACCCTATCGCTATACGCCATTGGATGGCGGTGAACGAAGACTCGAACATGGCCGCTCCCTGGAATGACAGCCCGGACTTCATCGAAAATCGCGACAAACACAATCACTACCTCAAGCGAGGAGAACTCAGCCGCTGGGACGGCGAATTACCCCAACCAACCTTTGTGTTTGGGGTCCACGCATCGCTCACAAGCCCTGTACCCCCGTTTCAGGGTTTTGGGATCGTGAAGAACTACCCCGGAGACAATCCGGGCTCGCCGCGAGTACAATCTGGTACGTCGACTGTGCCGCCGCTTGCACAGGCATCTCATCGCGACGCCTCAGGACGATACACACCGGACACGTTGTCCGGGTCAGGTTCTACAGTCCGCAGCGATGACTCTCGCCATTATAACCCGGGCAGAGAGGACGTGCTTCGTCACCGCGCTATAGCATCGCGGGACCGCATGCACGATGAGCCGCACTGGCAGATAGTCGAGCGTAACCGTCCTTCCCATCGCGAGGACAGGCGCGTCCCTGAGGTGGACGACCGCCACAACCACCGGCTGGCACTACTAGAAGAAGACCGCGCACGAGCACGGGAGACGAACAGGGCCCGAGGCCGCGGAACATCGCCGCCGCGGTCGCAGCCCATCAACCGCGCTGGCGATCTACCGAAGCGCACGCCCGAGTCGCCAAACCTACACAACTTCCCTCGTGGTCCCGACGGTCACCCACAGTCCCCGTGGGCTGTGAGACAAGCCGGCAACGAGCCACTGGACGACGAGGACGACGACTGTCCCCCTCCCGATCCGGACTCCGTCCGCAACGAGCGCCAGCGCCTCGAGCGCGTCAATGCAAAGGTGCCGCGGGACCGAAGAGAAGCCCCTCCGGTCTGGCGCGAGCGCAATGGCCGCGTACTGGGCCTCTGGTACTTTGCCCAGGTCCAGACCATCGAGCAGGCGTGCAATCTTTGCGCGTTCCTGGAGATAGGGCAACAGGAATCGTACGACATGTTCACCATGATCGTACAGAACCTCGCCGCCTTCCCGGGCGAGTACAGGATGGAGGGCGAGACGTACCTGCTGCAACGGCAGCAGGAGCTCGAGAAGGCATGGTGGATAACAATATCCGGCGCCCCGCGACTGCCACGTCGTGTTCGTCGGCCCAACCTGTTCAGTATCGGTGGAGAACGCGACAGCAATGTCGCGGGGCCATCGCGCGGTATGACCCACATAGACCTCACTGCAGACATGCAGGTTGACCCGCCCCCGCAGCGCGCATACAGCCCAGCCCCCTCGTTCCCGCTCGCGCCACTTTTGACGCCAGCGGGCTACGCCTTTGGCAGCGCGCCGGCCATAACTCCGACCCCGTCCATGACGGTGATCGCGGTGAAGCCACTGCGCACGACGTCGACATTGTTCTGCTCGGATACTACCCAGGGATTCCTGGGGAGCTCGCTGCCTAATCCGCGCAATGAACCTCCCGACTCCACGCCTGGTGAATTCCCAGCGCTCTCGACAGCGCTGAATACTCGCTGGGACGCGGGGGAGCTAATGAATCGCTACTATCGTACCCACCCTGGACAGTGGGCGCTCGGAATACTCGACGTGCTGGGCCGTATCGGCACGCAGCTCGGGGATACCCCTTGCCGGGACGATGTGCTGTCGTTTCACACGACGGTGGCCCTGGCGGGCGACGGTCCCCGACAATACGCACACCAATATCGCCTGTTCTCCAGCACGGCGATGCGGATGTTCTCGATCGAGGGATTTTACGCGCACATATTGCGCGTTGGCGGATACAAACTTGACACCCGCTCAATGGAGCACTACCCCTACCTCACCGACAACCTAACACCGTATCTAGTGGCGGCTTGGTTTGCTCAGCACGGGATAGCGCCCGATTCCCCGGAGGTGCGCGCACTCGAGCAGTTTTCTCGGGTCAGGCGCAACATGACGGCGGGGATTGAGAACCTCGAGAATTGTGAATGGAATGACGAACCTCGGAACGCAGCAGGTGCGATGGCGATGACGATCCCGCCTCGCAGCGAGCTGCGGCATGCGCCCCTGCGCCCCGCGCTGAGTGGCCTCGCGGACTCCATACACGCACCATCGATGGAGGGCGTGGTGCAAACGGGCAGAGCGGAACTTCGCCCATCTGGCATAACAATCATCACTGAGCCGGTGGGCGAGGATCTCAAGGCTCCGACACCCGGGGCGCCATCATGTTAGGCTGCACAGGTGGTCGACCATGAACACGAGAGGCGTTGGACCACCGGCGCGTGCTCGCAGATGCGTCCCATACCATGAATTCACACACACTACCGCTCGTCGACGAGCGCTACAACAAATTATTATTCTAAATTTTTTTTACTTGTGTACACAAGGCTCATGCAATGAATCTGGTTTGTTGCTGCGCAATGACTACCCAGTTATCGGACTCGGGATCTCGTCCTAAGGGAGGAGGGTGTTAGGCGCCGCGGCGCCTACGTTACTCATCACGCAGTCACACTTGCTTACATCTATTTGTATCAGTAGTATTTAAAGGCGGCGGCGCACGTGCGTTGGGTATCTTTTACACACCCAACGACTATGCCGTCTCCTTCTGTCAATACAGAGATTGGAACAGCTTAGCCCAGTGGTGTTCAGTAAGAGACCTCACCCACTAGACTAACAAGAGCATTAGGAATTGTGGCTACTTTTACCACGTCGAAGGAAATACATACACAAGCCAAGGTCAGGATGGAAGTAGCACTGCTCGGAAACATGAATTACGGGGAATAATGATAGTGGACTCGGGCGTGCCTCGTCACCAGACCGGTTTCTAGAAGGAAAGTCTGAAGGGCGAGTTCGAGTCTTTGTTTTAGGACGAACCTATGGTCCATGCAATGAGCTTATCGACTAGTGCCGCAGTTCTAGAAATGAATAAGTTCCTTCCATCCGCATTTGCAACATCAAACTCAGACCTTTGATGTGCCCGGTCGCGTTGTCAATAGAGAAGATACACCAACACCACAGCAATGGTCCATTCATTTGCCACGCTGATAGCCCAAGCCGCATTCAAAAGCCAGGCCCATCGTGCTTCATACGCCGGGAGAGTCACAACACCAGTTCCGTAAACTGCGATTACAATGGTACCAAGAATTCGCAGGAACGAAAGTATCCAGCAGAACAAAGGGATGTAGATGCTCTTTGAGAGCCTGTAAATTCGCAATGAAAAGAACACTTGAACTGAGAGCGATATAAGCCGCTCCGTGAATGTCAAGGGACTGAGGATCTAACTACCTGTTGCACCAATAAGGCTAGAGAATAATGCAGAAAGCACCAAGAATGGAGGTAAAAGATCCAGTAGAAGGCGCGCAGGTTGTCCGTAATCGATAAGAGTCCACGCCATTTTCGTCACTTCGTAACTTCGCTTAGTTTTGGGTAACTTAGTAACTTTGATGGTAGGTAGGTAGGTAGGTAGCATTACACGGTCCCCTGAGGAACACCGGTTTCCAGGGATTATCTAATGTACAGGCGCCGAAATACATTATTGCCCCTGGACCTCTCCAAAGCACCAAAGACGAGCTCACGGACGCAGACTTCCAGTCTCGCCGCGGTAGATCCAGGGAAACCTAGAGAAGCAGAAAATCAGCACAGAAAAAGTGGGACCAATTATTAATATCAGGTGTTGTTCAAGCGGAATACGGGGATGGCATAGAATATTTGGAGAACATCATGGGTAAATTTGGCTACAAGTGCAATACTGGGTCTGGAATATATCATGACTTTCAAAAACTCTGACTCAGAGTCTTCTGTCATGAAGCGTTGCAGGTTTGGAGATATAGAGAATAATTGTTCCATGAATGACTTGCGAAGTTCAACAAGCGCGTCTAGGGACATGCAGGTGAGTAGCACATGTTCAAGAGTTTCAACTTCTCTCTTACAAAGCCTACGAAGCCTATTTGTCCAGGGCACTGGCTGATACGCATGATTCATATAGCGCAATATTTCAACGGCTAGTTGGTGAGTTGAAAGCATCACCGAGGTTAGAGCCTCTCGGTGCGTCTGAGTTTTCACCATTGTGAGGTAGTGCCGCATGATTGAAGTTATCTGCGCTGGATGTTTGTCCTTCTGAGGTTCTATCCTTCCGTGAAGCAAGTACAACTTTTCTGATGAGTTGATTGTGTCCTGTGACCATTCCAGCATGAGTCTGTCCCCCAATTTTGCATAGCTCTCAACATCTTCAATCAAATTTGTCCTAGTTAGAAAGACAAGCGTGAACTGGTGTGTGTGTGTGTGATCAACTCTGTATTGGATGGGCAAGGTACACAGGAGGGGAAGAGTGGGGGAAAACCACTACCCAAGAATTGACTGACTACTGCAGACTTTTCATGGGGCTTTTATACTTATCGCCCTCGCACAGCCTCCGGGCCCCGTTACCATGTGTTCCCTCCTTCCAGAACGCCCACATGTTGTTGGGAGACCAAATCCCTGGTGGGTACGAGGAACAGAACCGATGTTTTCGGACATTTCGATTGTATCCCTGGTGGGAAGGCCATTCTCTGGAGAGACAAACCTTGAATTTGATCAAGGGAGCGACCCTCGTTTCAGGTTCGTGCCCAGAAAGGCTGAATCCTCCCGCGGGCTGTCGGTATGAGGTGCAAATGAGCCCGAGATGTCCACGGTTGCAAGTCTACTCGCTGGGGATTCATATCTCTGTCGGGTATGGGCGTGAATAGAGTGTGCATAGTCCACTTGCGCTGCCAGAGCTTGCGTGGTGACCGTGAGTTGTTGTGGTGTGCGTCCCCTGTGGGGAGATGGTCTGAGTGTGCTTGTCCCCCGAGGGATACAACTTGAGCGGTCTTTCCCCCGTAGGATACAACTTGAGCGGTCTTTCCCCCGTAGGATTGGTATCTGGGAGTCCTGTGGCGTGGATCGCTGCTGCGTGCGAGGTCGATGGGAATAAATGGAGCGCATAGGAAGGTCATGACGAAGGTCCGTGGTGCTGGGTGGGCCGAGTTGGTACAGGGGGCGGGTCTTTCCCATGGGGGATTGGCCTCCAAAGCTTCTGTAGCGTGAATTGTCGCTGTGTGCGAGGTGAATGGGGTCGAGTAGAGTGTCGAGGATGGTCGTGGCGAAGTGTTGCGTTGCTGGGTGCGTCGAGTTGGTGCAGAGTGCAGCTCGTCCCCCGTGGGTATTAGGTGTATCCGCATGTGGCTGCTTGCTGCTTCCCAATGAGGAAATTGGTCTTTCTTTGATCGAGACGCGCTGTCATCCCCGTCGTGTCGGTGCTGCTGCGCGAGGGCATATGCAGGGCGTATCCGGCCCTCACACCATGGATGAGGTGACAAATAGAAATTTGGCTTGCGGCAAATGAAAAGAGTTTACTCGGTTGTTGGTCATGCATGTATGCCATGCAACTTCGAGTTCCCTTTGCGACAATCCACCAGTCACGTCTTTAACCACCGGCATGTGATATCCTCAATAGCTGCCTGTGTCTAGGCTTTTGGGTTCAATTGTTCAGAATGTTAGCTGTCTATTTAAAGTAATCCCAGCATATTCTTCTGTTTCATTATGAGGATTCTTCGGAGGGACGTTGCGAGCATAATAGCATTTGGAAACGGGGTGAAACTTGATCAAGTCATGTTGTGGTGAGCACACCAGTTCTCCAGAGTGACCGGCTTATTATGATCATGATATCCAGAAAATGAGAACAGAGACCCAGGATGTTAATCCGGCCAAAGACTGCTTAGATGTTGTAGATCTGTGTCAGTCCACTTCATCACCTTCGGCAGTGTTTTACCAATGGATCAAATGAGTAGAAGAGTGCTACGTGCAGATGGTGACCAATCTTTACACAGGTAATTGGGGTTCGGGCATGCTCTGAATGTCGGGAATGTGTCCAAGGAATAGTGTGACTGAGTGGCTTCTAATATGACAACTGTGTTCTTCTCGACTGTGCCTTACATAAAAATGCCTTACATTTCGACTGAGTCAGTTGGTAAATGGCGTGATCAATCCCAATTGCAGCCTCAAGGGCGTGGTCAGCCTCAGCATCGTGGTCATGCTCAGTCTTAGCTTTAGGCAAAAAGATGGACATTGTCTGGCACGAAGCAGGCCCGTCTTCGAGCTTCTCTTGCGAGGGCTCTAGGTTCTCCTCAACTTTGTGATCAGCTGGCTCTTTTGGCTCGTTGGCTCTTTGGCTCTGGCTCTGGCTCATGCTCGATTCACCTGGTGGGAGACCCAACGTGGAAACAACATAAGCATGCCACGGCGTTTAATCCGCAGCACACCGACAGGGGATATTTGTCCTCTCGAGCCATCCTGAGATACTAGCCCAGAACGCTACGGCCCAGCGCGACCCTTCCCGTTCCAATGCACCTGCTTCGCTGATGCCCGAAGGCGCAGATCCGCAGTGTACACCAGTCCCTGTCTCACCCATGCTCACCCAGCCACGGACTAATCACTCCAGCGGCAGCGGGTCCACTATTTTTTAAGCTTTCCATACCGTGTTCTGAAGCCGAGGGTGGCCTGTCGCATCTCTGTGTCGGCTGGTTATCTAAACCATTCCCCCTGTTACAATCCCCTATCCGAAGACCGGCCCGGCATAACCGAGCACAGCAAATCCGGGAAAGTTCGTAATTTTGACGAGCTTCTGTGAAAGTTCGTGAGTTACTTGTCAAGCGGCGCTCCTCGGCACATCACGGAGTGATGCATGCCATCAACTTGCCGAGAGTGGCCGGTTAGGTTCAGGTTAGCGGGTTAGTGGTTAGAGGTTAGCGGTTTGGGTTTGGGTTAGGGTTAGCAGAGTGGTTAGGGTTAATGGTTTGAGTTAGAGGTTAGTGGTTAGGGTTAGCAAGGTATCTATATGAAAAGAATATGGAGAGACTTGAGTTGAAGAAAAATGATGGCCAGGTTGATGTGTTTGATTTGTGTCTCACGAACTTCCCTGGAAACTCGCCAATGTGACGAACTTTCCCAACTTTCCATCAAAGTCACGAACCTTCGCACCTTTAAGCAAAGTTATGAAGTGATGAAGGTCACTACGACTCGTCGATAATAGTCTCTGTGTATAGAACGTGACCAATGTAGACAGCTTGGGCCAACTCGCAGAGCCTGAGAGATAACACGGTGAGCTTTGCGACTGAAACATGGATAGAAAACGACCTAGAATATTCGAAAGGTGAGGTTGGCTTTCCCTGTGAATACATCTTCACGCACAATGCTTTGATCTCTATGGAGTCGTTTGGGAAGCGGCCATAATAAATGTATGCCTGGGTGGTAGTCACCCCAAAGAGAACATACAATACATGAACTTCAATTTGGAGAGCGCCTGGAAACAACCACAGTTAGAACAAGAGACTTGGAGCAAAAGCAGCGTACCAAGGGTGTTATGCGGGTTGAAACTGAAAGACGGCACGGCCATAAGTTCCAATTAGGCCAGTCTCGCACATATATTGGCAGTTTCCAAGGAACCGCGCTTCACGTTGCAGCCCTTCCTAGAGTTGCCTATTTTAAATCTGTCAGCAAATCACAGATTGAACACGGGTGATAATACAAACACCTATTCTTCAGATAATGAATTTCCCCAGCCAGCTATTTCGTTGTACGGCGGTGAACGCATCGAACACACGACGCTCGGCAATAGAGAGGACCACCTGTGCTTGTGGCTGGAGCCGAACGGCGAGCCGACCACAAGGCAAACAGTGTCCGCGGCAGGCAAAGTACCGATACGGAAGTACTCGCGAATATGCCCCCAGACACACGGCGAAGGCGCAGCAAAGGAAGTGTACCGTCAGGGAAATAACAGGGCATTAGCAGATTGCTGCCGTAGTGCTACAAACGTGGGTAATACCCCAGTGCAGTCTTGCGTTAGTACGACGGAGCCAGGGAAGGCTTTCGCTGTTTTCTTTGCCCTGTGAGAAAGTAGAAACGAGGAACCCTAGACAGGTATAGGTCGCCTTACGCCCATAGCGGTGTGATAGGGTCTTGCAATGCATATATGAGAGGCGGCACAACTTGAACAAGAATGAGACCGTCGTACCTGCCGTATTCCCGATGATAAGCATCGGAAAGCTCGTGTTCCCAACAATCGGGCCTAATATTCTGCACAAAATCAATCAGAATTCACGAATCATGTGAACCAATCGGGAGCGTACCATGGGAGTGCTTTTTTGGGATTTCCGGCCTGCCCCTACCGCCTTCTGTCAGTTGTCTGCGAAGAAGACGTTGCACAAGATACACGAGCACGCAACCCCAATAGAAGCCAAGAGGCTTCCCCAGCTGGACGTCTTGGTCATGTTTGTATAGTACTGCTCGATCTCGTCAAAGTCGGCCGGTACAGTACGCCCGTCGTTATAGATGATGGCGAGCGTGGCGTTCTCCACGGAATCGAATTGGTGCTCGATGGGATCACACGAACAGTTAAATGCGGGCACCCGCAAAAGCTCGAACATTGGGGCCCCATCGCCGCGGGCGAGCGCCGCGAGGATGTCGGCGAGCGGGCCAAACAGCGCCTGGGGCCAGTATATCGCACCGAACACAACCTAGCGCATGAGGCCAAAGTCCACGAGACCGTGAAAGCCGACTCGGTGACGCGGGAATCGGGCGCGCGCGGATTGATTCGAGCAAGGTGGTTAGGTTCTGGTAAACTGCCTTGGGGGTTGGGGCGTAGAAGGCGCAGCCCGCAGGCCCGGCCGCTGCATTCATCGAAGAAGCCATCCAGTGCGCGGTCCGCGTCAAACAAATTATGTGACCACAGGGTTGCATCAGTATGAGCCACCAGGATTGCAAAAGTCAGACTGTGAAACCTTACTGTTGAAATAATCCTCGGCATCTGCCACCCCGTCGATTAGTATACGTTCCACTTTATCCTAAAAATAATGTTATACAGTAAAGAGATCGAAATAGACAACAAACAGGAAACATGGCTGCAAATACAGTCCCGAGATCGGGAGAGAAGCAAAATTGAGGAAATGATATACTTACGAGATCCCCCACTGAAGCTTTTCCATCCCGTGTGCTTCCACGATGCGCAACATATGCCGGGCAGTGTTGTCCGTGTTGATATGGGGCAGGTAATTCCTGGCGCGGTCAGCAGCCAAGCGCCCGTCCACCTGCGCGCGCGCCCAAACGCGTGCCACCCTCGGCCACGTTATTAGACCCGTCCACGTCCCATCTCCTCTTGTTCAAGTCGTGCACGAGTGGGTCTTTCCACAGCACGCACTCCACGTCCGTCTCGAAAAATGACGCGCGCGGGGTCGAGTGTGCCACGCCTAGGACGCTCAGTGTGCGAATGCGCTGTGCGGAACCAGGTCAGCCGAGACTTACACCGGCACCTACGTTGGCATGGTAGTGATCCTGAAATTGAATGACTCGGACGGATCGCGTAGAGCGCTGTTACTGTTACCCGCTGTGTCGAGTCTGTCTTCAGGCAAATTTAAAATCTCGCGCGACGCGCTGATCGCGTTCAAGAAAAAACTTCGAACCTAGGAGAGTGGAGAAAGCGGAAGCGACGACTCCGACGACTCGCGGCGACGAGTACAAAGACAAGGCCCACGCACCCGTCCGATGACGCGCAGATGTTGACTAAATTTCCGACCGTGAGAATTCCCGCCTGTCTAAATTGGGCGAGCGATGCCCGTGCGCGCTGTTCCTTTTCTCCTCCTGCCTCCTTTCATCTCAACCTGCCTCTCGTCTTGCATTATCTCTGATGTATCCCTATTCCGCCCAGAACTGCGACAACGCCCTGACTCCATTGACGTCTGTTCCTCGGGACAAATTCCAGTAAAACCATCAACCCAAGTATGTCAGTATATTAGGAACGCTAGCGGACGCGCGATAAAAATGTGGTCATATATGGTATACATTGGTGGCCTCTTCATTCCACGCTACGTCGCATTCGTTCACGGACAAGGTCCGGATGAAGACCTGTATCGCGGAATGGTTCGCGCATCGACTCATCACGCTCGCCTCCACCCCGCGTCCTCGCTCATCTCGAGCACCGGACTGAAAAGCTTGCTGGCATCCTCCTCGGCGCCGCGCGGTTTGTGCACACGCAGGACGTAGAACACGGCGTCCTCCACCACGAGCAAGCTCTTCAGCACGCCATTGATGTTCCATGCGACGCTCGCTACAACGAAACCCGCCGCCGCATCCAGAACATAGTGGTTCGCCGTCGACACGATCGCGACCTTGGAAAAAGCAATCCATGTTAGTTATTTTCCGTCGATAATTGGTATACTTGCTCACAAGGATCAGTGCAGGGTAACACATCCCTAGAACCCACTTGCCCAGCGTCCGGACCCGCGAATGCGTGTGCGAGGGGAGTGTCGCGACGGTAAGCCCGATGACGAAGCTGTAACCAAAGTGGAGCGATGGCATCGCCGCGAGCTGGTTGCAGAACTTATTCGTGGTCCAGACGCTCGCGACCTCGCCGGCGTGGACGGTATCGATAAAGCCAAACCCGTCTGACGCGGGGAGCAGCCGCGGAGGCATGCACGGCCACAGGGTGAAGACCACGAAAGCCATCAGGTTGGAGACAGCGAGTGTGCGACGGCGCGCCTCGAAGAGTTGCTGGGGCGCAGCGGCATACAGCCACGCGAGAAAGGTGATGGTGCCCGGGATGTGAATGAAGCTGTAGATGCGGTTGAGCGCTCCGAGGAGGGCGGGGTGTGCGAGGACGTAGCCCTGGACGGCAGGCTCCACAAAGACGCCGAGCTGCTGCTCAAGGTGGATGAGGGATAGCGCGTGCTCACGCGAGACGGCGAGAGTGTCGTCCTTTAGGGTGACCGCGGTGAAGGCGCGCGCGAGCTGGTAGGTCCAGTACACGAGGAGCCAGTACCACACCTCCACGAGGAAAGGGAAGCGACGGAGGACACGCGAGACACGGGTGTGGCGCCAGACCGCAGTGTTTCGCGAGCACACGGTACGCCCAAAAACTACACGCTCCCGATAACCCGAGTCGCTTGTGGAGAGCAATGGTTCTGCGGTGGGGGAAAGGGGGGACCAGGCGGCGTCGTTGTCGGAGGCACGCCGACGGTTGAGAACGACGCCGGCGGTGAGGATGGCGAGGACAATGCTTGGTTCTGCGTATGCTCCGAAGGACATGGTGGCAAAAACAATCTACCGTGGAAACTCGTTACGCAGCACCAATTTTGAACCTCGCTCATTTGTTCTCCTAGTCGTGTGCCACATCGGCTCGGTGTGTCATGCCGATGACACAATATTCGGGTGATCGCCCGCGCGAGTTGGTTTCTGTTCGTTTCCTTCCTCGGTTGAAGTTACAGTCCATATATATACCTCGGGAGTCGTCTCAAGCCTTAACGGGAACCGCAGCCGCGGCCGTTTTTACTGGCGAGTCAATTTACATACCATCGATATCGCCAGATAACGAAGTCTGCGCAGTCCCAAGCCTTCGCATGATCAATCAGATTCAATGGTGTAACGGGGAATGACGGGGCGGCAGGGATCTTACACGGCGTTCGGGGAAGAGCTCCACCTGCATCACAGCTGCACAGTATTTCTTCTATTGCCCGATGGATCGGCGGACCCCGATTCTGGGCCGGTGGTAGGACGGCAAGACACGGCCAACGCGGCGTACAGGGGTGATACTTAATGATGTTTTCAAACAGACCGGAGAGCGAGCAGACCATGCCGTGATCATCATTCAACCACTGGGCAACAAAATGGAGGGCAAAAATATGAATAGGTTCCGATCGAACGCGTTGAATTGTGTGGGATTTAGAAGTGAGTAGTGCTATTATTGGTGAGAATTAAATAATAATGAAGATGGTTGTCCGACGCCATATCAATTGTTACTAGACTGTTGAATCCTTCCTTGGAATGCTGGATGCAGTGGCTTGCTGATGCTGATTGAACACCTTATCCGGGTAGTATCCCACTACTAGGGTCCCTGATGACTCCATGGTCCCCACGTAAGTCCATCCGTATTTCTCCGAGCTCAGAGCCAAATCGCAGTCGTCAGCTAAGAATGTGTGCTATCATTGATATTCCTTGGTTATTTCCTGACAACCCCGCCAAGACGCCGCGCATTCGATCCGCTGAAACCATGCACCCGGACCTTTCCGCACAAGCTTTGACGACTCCCGTTTGACTGACCTGTTTATGAAGGTCCGGCACATTGGTCCTGGGGTTCAGGACTGCCTATCCCGCTCTTGTGAAGAGAAGAAGAAAAAGGCGGGGATCTGGGTCCAAGAAACTAAAGTGGAGAATGATAAACGCCTGACTCTGTGGGCTTGAACTGATGGAAGACCAAGAATGGGATTTCCCTAAAGGTATCTTCGGATGAGGGATCTCTGTCAGTGGGCTTAACCCGGCGCGAAGGAAAGTGTCGATTCTGAGTGTTGAGGCTGGGTGGCGGTGCCAACACTGCCACCGCGGAACATGGAACAAATAACGCCCACCCGCTTTCCTTTCTTGGTTGCGATTCGACCGAATGCGGACAGGGATCATTAGCGAAGATTTAATCCCGTTCAACTCTCCGAAAGAGGTATTGCACTGACCTGAAGGTGTTTTATTTCCTTATCTTGCGAATTTAGTCCTGCACATTTAAATTCCGGCGCGACTTCGAAAGAGAACGGGGGATACTGTATTAGATCTTCCAACTGCACCAAGAAACCCCGAAACATTTGAGGTATTGAATATCCCCAGCATGTCGTTGGCAATGTAACGGAGGGAACTCTACGATGTAGCTCTTTAATCTTGGCCAAAAACGCGATGAAAGTTGAGATCTGGCTGGCTAACGGCACATCAGTTCTTCATGTTCTTTGCCTCCGGGATCAATCAACTTGAATTCGAGCGCATCTCACGCAGACGAGAATCAATATAATCTATTTTTCCTCCTCGGCGTGGATGGTACAGTGGACGGTGCCGTGTTAAGAGAATCTGAAGGGCTCGGATATGGGTCGGATGGTGCATATGGTGGTAGGACTGGCCCTTCTGAGACTAGTTCTGAGGTTACTCTTCCTGTTGAAACTGGTTGTTCTGGGCGGTGCATTGTAACCGGTGAGGCAGGGCGCATAACTTGACCCGTCAAGATATCAATTCCACCATTTTCGTAAGTGCGTGCCGCTATTCTTCTTCTGCGCTTGAGACACAAGAAGCCGACAATAATCAATACAATGACGGCAACCCCAGATACGCTACCCGCTGCGATTGCTGCGACAGGTACACGGGTGCGGGAAGTGTTTGATTGTGAGGGAAGGGCTGTCACGGTGGCGGTCGTTTGTGTTGCTGGAATGGCTGCACTGGCCACTATTGTATTCGAAACTGGTGGAGAGTCATCAAAACTGGTGTAGATCTGGTAAGAGATTATTAGGAGATACAAAGGCTAGGCTCACGTATACATCGCAAAATCGAAGACGAAAAGGGAGTTGCTCGCTGTTTCTGCGACCAGGGTGTGAGCCTCGTTCGTGAGGTTCTGCGAACTGAGTACAGGGACCGAATATAGAATGTCGGTGGAACTATCGGGGACATGTGTATAAGTGCCGATGGGGACGCCGTCGAGGGTGAATGTCAGATGAACGAGGGTTGTCGCAAACTGTATGGTGTTGGGGACGACACAAAATAAATATATTGCCGTCCCTAGAAAGTCGTCAGGACGGATAAAACACAGTCGTTATTTCAGGCTCACCGGTAAAATTCAGAGTGACAGAGGAAGGCACACCACCATCGCTCTGCGTGGTATCGTGCCAAGTGAAGTCAAATAGTTGAGCAATATCAGGCTGTACCAGGCATCCGCTGCAATTCTAATTCCTTGTTAGAAGACGAAGCTCTGCGGACGCAAGAGATGTGCTGACAGGATTCCACTGGTTCTCCGGGGCGTAGATGGGGATGAATCCAGTTATCGGGTCCCTCTTCGTATCGTCGATGGTGCGGTTAAAAATGGTGGCAAAGCAGCTTCGAGCCTGAGCGAAGACACATGCCACGGGGAGGAAGAGGCGACGAACCATAGTGGCAAGGGCGCCCAGTGGCAACTTGGGCGCTATGACATATCGCTTTATAGGAGGTTAATAATAACGCTTGTCTAGCAACCGAGATAGGGCGCAACAGCACTATCCAAGTATGGCCAGTCAGTGTAAAATTCCCGCTACCTTTGGTACGGGGCACCCTCAGATTTTCAGGACTCGCAGATCCATCACATTTTCGTCATCTCTTTTTGCGTAAGCATCTCGAATCGCCCCCGAAATGAATTTACTTCGGTCATTCAAGAGTGTAGTAAGGGGCGATCACGGATGACATCCGGATATCAGCCGGATGTGGCTCATCCGGTCCCTACCGCAGTGGTAGTGAGGCTGAGGCTAGTGGCACGACCAACCGACAACCCACCACTCGAGCTAAACAAGAGTCTTCCATGTCCCTCGAGGTCCCCCCCCTACGAATTCCGCAAGCTCGATGTCAATCGACGTTCCGAGTCAGATGTTGCGGACGTATACGACGAGAAAATAGCGGGGCGGGAACTCGCTCTCCAAGCGCCACTCCAGACTGGGCTTCAGTTCACGCTGGCCCTACAAATTCCTCTCCAGAATCCGGCTCCAAACGCGCGCAAATTGCCTTGAGTCTCCAGTCTGGGTCCCACAGTGGTCCAGCTCCGCGACGAACTTCAGCGGGGAATCGATGGGTTTTCGCAAGTCTGGACGGCTGTGTGCGTCGACGGCCCCGGAACGCATCTGGTTTTGAAGATAATTCAGCCCTCCGTCTGTTGCGGTATCCCTTCGTCGGAACCTACTGATGAATACTACGAACCGTGGGATCTTGCGCATAATGAAGCTTGGCCTCTTGATCCCGTACTTTTTCGGCCTTTCGACGGTAAGTGAATCATCTCGGTTCCTGTTTCCCGGATTCATCTGTTTCCAGATAGTTACCCCCTGTGGGGAGGAGGCCTGGGTTCTCGTTTTGGAGTTCATCCCCGGCCCAACTGTCAACGGTGACGCCGATTTTGCATCCATATCAAACATCCGAGACTTCGTGTGCCCTTTTTAACTCCTGTTTCCCGGGATCCAACTCGAAACAAACCAGTGCGCTCTGGGTGTCGACGCCATGCAAAAATTCGTTCGTGGTGGCTGGACTCTCCGCGATATACGGCCCCCCAATTTCATTCTTACAGGTGCCCCCGGTGCATGGGCAGTGGTCATCATCGACCTCTTCCTTTCCAAGCCCAGAAAATGAACTGCCGACAGAGAACTCATCGCCAGCAACCAAGCGCGGAGTTTCTTTTTCGGATTTGTCTTTTGCGTGAATGACGTTGACAATGGCATTTACCCCTGGGCTCAGAAGAAGTTGCTCCGTCTCGTCTGGTCATTGCCCACTCCTCCCGATTCTGGCGACGAAGAAGAGCAAGCGGTCGATTCGGAGAGTGTTGGGTCGGATATGGCGTAATCGTGGTGGTCGAGACTCATGTAGAATATGATTTCTTCGGGTGATACTCAACACTGTAACATCAGACGGATGAATGGAAACGATCCAAAGTTCCCACCAGAAATTTCTATCATAACATGGGAAGGGTCGACCACCATGTCGGTTTTGGAAACGCGCCAGGGCGAAGCCTCTTGAGTCCTCGACAATCGAGAAAAACGGACATACCTCATTTTCCAGCCTGCAGTGAGCTTCGCTTCTTATACCCTTATCCCTCCGTTCCTTCAATCCTTTGCGCCGTTTCGGTAGTCCACACACCCTTACCATGTGTTTAAACTATCCTCTGACCCCCTACGCTTCCATTAGCGGTCAAAAGAGATGAAAAGGCCAGTTATGTGTTTCAGGAGCGAGGTACGAGTTGTTATTTCAGAACCCGACCGTTCCTCGTTCTGAAATACGAGTAACTCCGGAGTGAGAGGGTTAGAGCTGGTTAGAGCAGGTTAAAAAGAGACCCTGGGAAATCGCAACCTAAAAGGGACGGCCGATATCGATAGCATAGCCACGAGCTGCACGCGTCACTGTCGATCGATGATCCGCCTTTTGATCGTTTCTCGTTGCTCTGCATGTACCTTATGAAAGGCTATGAATCCCAGGCCCTTCAAGTTCAAGCCTGACTTTTACCGCCCAAACGGTTTCCATCAATCTGAGCTGTCCAGCTATGCATCAAATTCTTGTGCGCGTGTCCGTGTCCAAATATCTTGCAACGACATGAATTACCATGACTCACACCGTCGCTCCTCCTCGCTCCCGGTGGTTCATTTCGGATAGCGCCAGCGATTCGATGTCCTGCCCACAAGCGGTATTGTTATTAAATCCTTATGTCCACAATCCAGCTCCTTGTCATTCCTACACACGCACAACTTGAACTCATGGCCACGGCAGAAACCATATGATCAGCGCTGGGACTTGTGGATCACTGATTAATTCCTCTACATATATATCGCAATGAGGATGTCCACTCTCTTTCCGTTCCCTTCCCAGAAACCCACGACACTTTGCCTGCTTCCATGCTACCCTCAGGTATGTCCGCCCTCCCGAATAGCGCGCGCAAGAAGCTGATACGAGTCTACTGTAGGTGGCCGAGCATGGCTCCTCACATTCATTTTTTGTCACATTCCTTCTTTATGTGCGTCCCCTCTCTTCGTGGCTCCGAGGCGGGAGCTAACTCCAAAGGAAGTTGTCCAGGCCCATGCTCCCAGATCTCTCGCAAAACATAATGCCATCGGAAAGCGGGACCCGTTGTTAGACAGCGGGCTGGTATCCGCGTCGTGGATTTGGACCCCAGACGCTACGATAGGGAACGTTGCGTTCCTGAAAACGTTCAGCAGTGCCGCTGGCAAAACCGCCATTTCGGCCTCAATCTCGATGACAGCGGTCAACCAATTCACCCTCTGGGTGAACGGCCAGCCGATCGGAGCGTCGGGAGATGGCCCGGATGACTGGAAGTCTGCACAGGTGCTCGACGCTGCGCTGAACGCTACCTCCGCGAACACGTTCTCGGTTTTGGCGGTGAACAAGGCGAACGCCGGCGGCCCGGCGCCAGGGCTCTTAGCTGCTATCCGAGTCAAGTACCTCGATGGCTCTAGCGAGTCCGTCGTCTCCGACTCGAGCTGGGCTGTCTCCGCCACTATCCCGCCGGACTTCCCAACCCCGGCCGACACCACTCATTTTGCTTCCGCCGCAGTCGCGGCGCCTTTCGGATCCGGGGTGTGGGGGCGCAGCGTGGCGATTGCCGCCGCGGATCCAAACGTCCCAAGTCTCGCGTCGAGTAGCTGGATATGGTCGATTTCGACCGCAGCGACCGAGGCCCCTGTTGGCACTGTCGGATTCCGCAAGACCGTCGTCTCTCCCAGCGGCAAAACTGCCACCTCTGCGCTGATCGTCGTCGCCGTCGACAACGGCTACACTTTATATGTCAACGAGAAGTACGTGGGCGCGCCACCAGGCCACCCCTCAATTCCTGACTTCAAGCGTGGGCAGCAATTCAAGGTCGACCTCAGCGCTTCGTCAAACACAATCACGGTCTTCGGGGAGAACATCGCAGCCCCTGGTACGACCGGCGCTGGCCCTGCCGGCTTCGTCGCAGCAATCAGGATCCAGTACTCAGACGGAAGCAGTGATCTCGTGGGGACCGACGCAACATGGCTGAGCGGCGCCTTCACGACTGTCCCCGCGTTTTTCTCGACCGCCGACTCTGCGCTATCCCCGGCGTTCGCCATTGGCGCGATGGGCGCCGCCCCGTGGGGCGCGCTCGACGGCGTCTCCAACGCACTTGCCGCCGTGAACGTCCCTGCAGGCCCCTTTGCCAGCGGGACCCTGCCGCAAGCGCCTCCAAACACGGTCTCGACCGGCAGCGCGACCGTGGCCTCTGTCGCCGCAGCGCAGACAGACAGCGCAACGCGTGTGTCTGCGACGTTTTCGACTTCCCGCCCGTCCACCCCCGCATCCGCCGTGGGGCTCGTGGGCTCTGCTGTGCCGTCCGGGTCAGGGAGCGCGCTCCCTCCCCTCGCGAGCGCCGGCTCCGGCGTGGATTCGAATTCGCCGTCGACCAGCGCCGCGCCCGCGGCCGCCGCGTCCGCACACGTCCCCACCGCCCTGATCGTCGTACTCGTCGTCGGCGCGCTCGCCCTGATCGCCGTCGGCCTCGGGCTGTTCTGCTGGCGCCGCCGCCAGCGCGAGCCCCGGCGGCACAAGCGCATACAGAGCACGCAGCTGTTCGCCGCGGCGAACGCGAGTGCGAGCGCCGCCGGCCAGGCGTCGGTGGCGTCGGTAGCGTCGGACTCGCGGCGGACGTCGCTGGCGACCTCGGAGGCGAGCATCCGGCGCGCGGAGATGGCGTGGCTGCAGCCGCAGCGCGCGATGAGCTACAACTTCCCGCCCGTGCCCGGGCCACAGCCGGACGTGTACCAGCAGCCGCTGCCGCCCGTAAGCATCCCGCAGCCAGCGTACGTGGGCCAGCCGGCGTACGCAGGCTCGTCGCAGGCGGAGGCCGCGGCACCGGGGCTGGGGATGATCCCGCCCACGAAGCTTGAGCACGAGCGCATGATTTGGCAGCAGAACGCGAACGCCGCCGCCGCGGCGCGGCGCCTGTCGGCCGTGCCGACCACTCATAGCAGCCGCGCCTCGTCTGTGCCGACCACCTATTACAGCCGCGCGTCGTCCGTGCTGTCTGAGGTGGACGCAGCGTACGGCGGGCTCGAGCCCGCGGCGGATGCGGATGCTTGCGCTTCCTCTCCGCCGCCGGGCTATTATGCGCATTAGAGTCTCGAGCCCAGTACGAGCGAAGCCTACCAACATCATAACTTGTGCCACGCTATTCTTCTCATTCACGATCGTCACCGTACATATTTATCCTTGACTCGACCCTGCCATGTGCTACGCTCTATCCTTCCCCTACCTGTGTAACCCTCTACTTATACCTACCCCTCAGCCTGTCCCATCTTTGGTCCCATCTGTTCTGTTGTGAACGTGTACAAATATGTTTGATTCCAGCCATTCTCCGCATTGTTTAATTCCTGCTAACATTCTCCGCGTTCATTCACGGCTTACGAAAGTCACCAGGTTGATGGTGGACTGGACAACTACAGTCAACGCGCCCTCGACGCGCCTGATGCGCCTTTGTGTTTGCGCGTGTTAGCGCATTTATTATCTGCTACCGCCAAACGTCTTTCGCTACACTTTCTTGTTACTTTCTTGAGTTAACCAATGCCATGCTATATTTCCTGACAGAATCGAAGTTACGGGTCCGCTTCCCCAGAAGGCCGATCGTCCAAAATTTGTCTCCTGCCCACCGATGACTCCTGAGACAACAAATGCGTAGTATCTTTGCATCTGCTCCTTGCCCTTGCCTGGCCTTCTCAA
Organism: Mycena vulgaris; assembly: GCA_029204335.1. Lineage (NCBI taxonomy): Eukaryota > Fungi > Basidiomycota > Agaricomycetes > Agaricales > Mycenaceae > Mycena > Mycena vulgaris. Next base: position 104,127 of record JARGYA010000240.1, read on the forward strand.
GAGTGCCTCCGGCGGCTGTGATGTTTCCACGCTACGTCTGCACAGCACCGATACAGCACGAGGCTGACTCGTGGCCGCCACTGATAATAGCACGCAATTACTTCCCTCTTAGTCCTTGAAAACCGGCTGTGCTTTCCCCCCATTTTGCTACAAACTACCAATGGAGGAACAAGAGTCCCTCGCCGTACACAGGTTCGAAGTTCCAGTCACGAAATATTGGCGCGAAGATATAAATTGTCCCCTTTAGGCCTTCCCCCATGTTCCACGGCGCGAGGCGCGTCACCATTGGAGGAGGGCAACTCATGCATGTGCAAGGAAATGTGAACATACATCCGCCGGCTGGAGGGGTTTGTACTCCATTCATCCTTTGTCGAACATCAGAATCCCTCATCCTTCACGCTTAGCCGCCCGCGGGGACGAGGAGTCCCGCATTACCCTCCGGAGATGCAACTGGCGATGTACGTACAGAAAGCGATAACTATTGCAGTCAGCTACTGCGTCGGGGCCGTGGCTTTCCGTTGTACGTTCCCGGGCCTCAAATGAATCTTCCCGAAGCGTACCGGAGAAGGGGCGTCGCCATAGGTGACGTCGGTCGAATAACGCCTCAAGGAATATTCGATTTCTTCTTCAACATCTACCTTCCTGCAGACCATCCTATCAACGACAATGAAGTCCCGGAGGATTTTCATCCACTACCGGCGTATGGTTCAAGGGATATTGTTCACTTGCATTATGAACCAGGAAACTATGTCTCGACCACATCTGTTTACGACTTTATACATGAACCTGTCGTCAGGTAAGTTTCGGCCTTCTTTTACATCGATATGGCTGATTTTTGTTGTCCGCAGGCAGTTCCCTGGCAGCGAGTTTTGTTTCGAATGTGTCGGTCCCAGAGGTGCTGTTTTGGCTCTTCCACATGGCGGGCATCTGGAGAAACTTGAAAATGTGGCAGTGATGAGACAATACGCGGCGAGAAACGCCGAGAGCTGGTACAGATATGTCAATGGCCCTGCCAGAGGACGCGAGCTTGTGAATGGTTCCCTCTATCTCGTCACTGGTTGCGAGAAGTCCCTATCGTGGGGTATGGCCTCGTTTCAAGACATTCGGGCCCAACATGAGTTTCAGCTCTCGTTCACTCCGACAGGCGATGAATACGGTGGTTACTTCTACCGCTGGCTGGGGGGCGCGCCTGTCCGCCAACAGTTCGCAGATCCACCACCGGTGTACGATGGGGATCTCAACCAGACCACTTTCCTTCACGCATTCACGATTTCCCTCGGCGAAGGAATCTGGGCAAGACTTTTCGGCGGAGTTGAAATCGGACAGTTGGAAGATTCCTCCTTGAATAGGCCAGACCATGGCTTTATCCCATACGGTTCCCAAAGCTCATTATTATCGTGGTCTTTAAGTTTTTTGGTGGCAGCTCAGGTGCTAGAGGACAGCACCGCACTGGACGAGATCCACACGAGGAGGTCACTATATCCGATGCTTTTCCCATTCCCAAGGTGCGCCCACTTACAAACGATTTCGAGTTGTGCACGAAACTTGTCCAGATTTTCCACCCGTCTCAAGTAATCAACGAGCGCATCCTTCAGGAGGTATCTATTCAGCATCTCATTCCACCTTTGTTCCTAACATATCCGCCAGATGCCCCAGGCAAATGTTGTGATAACTCACGACGACGACTGGCGCGATATTCTCCTCGACGTGCGGTCTCTTCGTTTCCATGTCTGTCGTTTGCAATAATCTGTTTTTGATACAGGATGGCAAGCAAAACACTGAGGAAATCCCGCCGGATTTTCTCCAATTAATTTTCAATCACTTCGAAATAACGGAAGAGGATGGTCAGTGTATAAACCACTTACGACCTGAGTAATAACTGAGTCGTCATCTCAGGTGCAGCGTATCTGACTAAATCAGAGGCAACGCGAGAGCCCAACCCGTCTTCGTCGCTCCTCCTCCCGCCAGACGTTACCGCTCTTTCTGACCCATCGAATACAACCCAGAGTGAAGGGACTTCAACCCCGGTTCCCTTAGATGAAATCACTCCAGAATCCCCGCCCGAAACCAGGCTGTTCCCATCGTCTCTGACCCCATTGTTATCGTCGCCCCGGAGCCCAGTGTTGCCTCAGAGCCTATCGTCGCCTCTGACCCCATTTTGGCCTCAGAGCCCATCGTTGCCTCTGACCCGATTATGGCCTCTGACCACATTGTCGCCTCTGACTCCACTTGATAAATCTGATCCCGCCGACGCCTCGGGACCTTCCCCCTACTCGTTTGCTTCTCCGCCTCCCACTAAACAAACTTCTACTTCTGCTGCGGAATTGAGCCCTCAAGAAAACACACTGATATACAAGGCATTGCGCCATTCTACTCCGGTTTCAAACTTGGCTGACTGCGCGTTTGTTTAGAATCTCCTTTCGCTGTTCCACGACGTCAACAGCGAAAGAAATCTGGGGTAATGCTATTTGAACCCATTGACCTCGGTCGGCTTACTGGATGTAGGCTTGACTCGACTTTGGCTCAATATTATGCGACAATGTGTGCAGGGGATGAGATCACGAGCCTCATACGCAGCTCAGAGTACAGGAAGACTCTATTGGAGGTACTGATCTCACATATTTTCCCCTCAGCCGCGCTTGAACATTCGCTAGTTCGCATCCCGCATTAGCCTCACAGACGATCGGAAGTTTCAAGACGCTCTTCAAAAGGATGACACCCGATTTTTGGCCACTCTTCCCGTTGTGATCCACTCCCGACGGGAGCTTTCCGAACAGCTCACAATCGATGACGCACAGGATCTCCTGGACGTTTTGAAAATTGTTGGCTCTTGATATATCATGATCGTTAAGGGTGCTGATTATATTTCAGATACTCCAGACAGATCTTTCACAAAAGCATCGTTCGGAGGCCTGGAAAATGATGCTACGGATATCCAGCACTCACGACCAACTTCCAGCCTCCATGTTTATAACGGGGGTTACTAATCTAGATAGAAAGCCCAAGTTTGGCGGCGGTTTCTCGAATATTTATCGAGCTTCGTACGACGGCAAGCCCGTGGCGTTGAAGCGCCTGCGGTTGTATGCAGGCCTCTCCCCGAGCACCGCCCGACTGGTAAGATTCTGTTGGGAAATGACGCTGCATACATGATTGACCAGGTTTGAACAGAAATTCTACCGCGAAGCGCTTCTTTGGCACAATCTCCACAACCCATTTATACTGCCTCTGATTGGAGTTGACCGCGAGATGTTCTCATCCGAATTGTGCTTCGTTTCCCCGTGGATGGAGCTGGGCACAATCCTAAGCTATCTTCGCGAGAACGGGAGGACAGGACGTGAATAGATTGGTCAGTTTCCTGAGACTGGCATCTTCCTGTGAGCTGACTGTCATTCGGTGTCAAGCTTTCCGAAGTTGCCCAAGGCATCCAGTACCTTCACTCCCAGAATATCGTTCATGGTGATCCGCGCGGGGTATGATCTGATGCAGATTTCTTTTTTCGAATCGTCTCCTGACCACCGTTACAGAATAATATTTTAATCACCTCCGAATTGACCGCCTGCGTGGGTGACTTTGGGCTCAGTTCGTTCTCCGACAATTCGGAGGATTCCACGCAACAGGCAGGATTGACACTCTCGGAAAGCTCGGAATGGGAGAGTTCCACGCAACAGGGAGGATCACTCCGGTGGATGGCGCCAGAATTGTTCAGTCCAGGACTTACTCGGACACCTGCAAGCGATATATAACGCCTTCGGATGCTTATGCGTAGAGGTGAGCTCAGGGGTCCAGCTCTGATTCCTTTGCTGACTGGTCTTAGCTTTACACTGGGCGCATCCCCTTCTCGAACGTATCATCGGAGGCCGCCGTCATGCTGAGTGTGTTGTCCGGTAAGCGACCTGAACGACCCACCGGCCAGGCCGCTATGAGCGACGCGCTGTGGGACCTCGTGATCGCTTGCTGGGCCCACGATCCCCCCTCCAGGCCTTCTATGCAAACCGTGGTTGAAAATACGACGGCGTTCGCTGGAGAGCCGGAAAGCAAGCAAGCCGAACTCGCCCCAGAATATGGTGTACGCAAGCCGAAAAAGTCGAAAGAGTTGAAAAATATCACTCAACCGGGAGGAAAGAGAGGGAGAGCCTCCATAGGGAAGTCACTAGCCTGAGGATTCGAATACCAGTAGCAAATCCGCAGTATGTTGTTAAAATTTACCAGTTGATGAAGCCTTAGCTTTTTTTCGGTCCAAGTGAGAAAAATTGGGGGTGGAGGCAACATGAGTTAGACGTGAAAGTATGGGTTATGGGATAACCGGGCCATCAACCGGGATCAGAACCGGCGGCAGTGACGGCGCCCCGCGGAGTTTCAATTCATTGATGCGTAAGTACCAAGACCCTTCCCACTTACCCATTACGTTCCGCATCCGTATTTTAATGACATTAGGTGCTCACAGAACACTACTGTAACTCTTGTATCCATCTATATCTTTGGGCTCTACTTTCTTTTCAAATAGGGGTGAGTGAAAGAGAATGCTAATTTATTCATCTTGAACAGTTGGAAAATACATGACCACAGGCATCCAGTCTCATGAGGTATCCCTGTAGCAAGGAAACATCAAACTGTCATCTTTGGGTCCCGTAACGATTGATAAACGGTAGAAGGGCAATGTTGTGCCTTGTGTGGCAAAGTCATGCCGCCTTCCGATTGTTGATGCCATCATCCCTGTCAGGCACCCCGGCACTCCCCGTCAGGCACCCCGGTTTTGATCCCCCGGTTTTCCCATATCCCATTTGTTCGTGAAAGTATGGATATTGAAAAAGCCGGGGAATCCGCCGGGATCAGGGTCGGCGGCAGGAAGTTGCCGTAGCGGAGCTTGAAAGCCTCTTTGGGAACTGGCCCCTGTCTTCAGTGTTGCAAGCCGGAAAACTTTTTACATCTATTGCAACCTCTGTAGATTGAGTGTAACACAGCACAACCATAAACACACTGGGATAGTCCGACCTATTCAGGACCCAGGAAGGACACCGGAAGATTCCGAGATGCCCACTCACGTCTCCTCTGCCGACAACAGGGGCATGAATACTGGATCCCATAGATGGTCGTGGCATATTAATGTGTCCTAAGAGCTGTGCTGGGGCAACCGGGGCAGAAAAGAATTTTCAGGATGGCGGCCGCTGCCCAAATAGGTTCAAATTGACTTTGAAAATGATGAAAAAATTGTTTCCTTGTCAAATACTGTGAATTAATGCCAGTGCGAACATGACTTGATGCGCACGAGCTTGGCGCGATGCGGCGGGCGAACGGCGGGCTGTTGTTCATTGTTATTGATGGATTGTGCCGAGGTGCCGCCGGCACCTTACATAATCCCCGGCGCTTTTCCCGTCAGGCACCCCGGCTACGATCGCCGGCTTTCCCATAATCCATTTGTTCTCATTTGTTCTCAGTTAGACCAGCCGAAAGTCTCAGAAAGTTCAAAGTTGAAATGAGCACAGCCACTGCGCTTTGATGGGCCCCCTGTCACGGTGCTTGCGCGTGTTAACACTCTCATTACCACTTCTCTTTCATGCACATAATTTCTACATTCAATCCGAGTGGAGACGCCTCTGACTAAATCGATGCCCAGCAAGCAGCAGCATCATACAAAACCGGTGACGCGACACCTTAAGCCTCTCCGCCCATGGCCGAAACACTTGGCATCGCCGCTACTTTTCTCCAGCTTCTTGACACATCGCTGACGCGCGTCAATATATGAAAGATTTCCGCGACGCACCAGAAGAGCAACAGAAGCTGTTCGCGGAGCTGGACAACCTCAAACCTCTACTTTGCGAGCTCCAGAAGCGTGTCTCGGCTATCCCAGGGAGCGATACTCTCCAGCAAATGTCGGGCCCGTTGAACAAATTCCAGGCGTCGATGGAAAGCTTCTTGGAAAAACTGCGGCCTGGACTGGATGGGCCCAGGTCAAAGCTCTCTCAGCGACTGGCGTGGACGCTGTGGAGCAAGAAGGAGGCCAAGGGATATCTCGATGAATTCGAGCGAATCAAGGTCTTTCTGAACGTCTGGTTGACCGTGGATATTTGGTGCGCTACTTGGTGCATTATTATTGGACTCGGATGGCTAAAAAAATCAGGGATATTGGCCAGAAATTGAGCAGGGACCAGGATGGTGAGTGCTAGGATGAACACAACATGCGGTAGGCGTCAGACTGAGAAGTCCTTTCGAAGTACACCAGAAGTTGATTGACCGTGAGTCGAGTCTGCACGGGATATAATTCACACACAGAGATTGACACCGACATATGCACCAAGCGCGAAATAATTATGGAGTGGATGTCGCCGATTAATTTCTTTGACTGACAAGCGGACATCTTTAGTGCTTGGCAGCCAGGGACGGGTGAGTGGCTTCTTGCAGATACCCGATTCAAAGAATGGGAATCCAATTCTGGGCAAATTTTGTGGTGCCGGGGAATTCGTACGTCTTGCATGCCTCGTGCTTTGTCTGTTCTCCAGTAATTGGATAACAGCTGGTGCCGGAAGACCGTTCTCGCTTACGTCGTTGTCACGTTGGTGAAAGAGGAAACTAACTATTAATCACTCCGTTAACTTCTAGATCACTGGTAGTGAACCACCTCAATAATCAACCGCGGAACGACTGCTCATCGCGGAGGCCGCCGATGTGAACGCGCAGAGGGGCAGATACGGAACACCGCTGCAGGCTGCGGCCGCCGCGAAACACGGGACCGTGGTACGGCTTCTCATTGAAAATGGTGCCGCGGCGGATTGTACGAAACGGCAGTGCAGGCCGCCTCGCGCCGTGGAGATGGAGACACGCCAGCGATCGAGGTGTTCATCCAGAACGGTACCAGCTTGAACATATCGGGGGGGGGGGGTTGTACGGAACCGCGCTGCAGGCGGCGTCGGCCCAGGGAGACGAGACGAGGGAGTCGTGCGGGTGCTCGTAGAGCATGGCGCCGACGTGAATACGCAGGGAGGGGAGTTCGGAACGGCGTTGCAGGCCGCATCGTTCATGGGACAAAAAGCGATGGTTCGGTTCCTCATTGCGCAGGGGGCCGATGTGAATGCGCGGGGAGGAAGATACCAATCGGCGCTGCAGGCCGCGGCGCGCTCGGGGGATGAAACGGTGGTGCAGTTGCTCATTGCGGCTGGCGCCGACGTGAATGCGCAGGGCGGTATGTACGGAACGGCATTGCAGGCTGCTTCGGGGTTGGCGGGGGACGCGATGGTGCGCTTACTGATACGGGAGGGCGCGGACGTGAACGTGCAGGGCGGGGCGTATGGGACTGCGCTGCAGGCCGCGTCGGACGAGGGGCATCGGCTGGTGGTGGGGCTCCTTATCGAGAGCGGCGCAGACACCAGTGTGCTATTCGCGAGAAACACAAGAGACGGAGGCGAGGACAATACAACGACACCTGCGCAGACTCGGCGCGCAATTGGCGAGTGACGTGCGAAGTCCGAGTCGGGGCTGGCGGCGGGGCCTGTGATGCACGGACGGACGCTGTGGACGTCGACATGGCAAGGAGTTTAGAAGGAGGCGCAGAAGAGCAGTGAAGTCTCAGATCTCAGCACCCGCAAAAAGTTTATTACGAATTCTATTGCACCAGCCTGTGGAGTGTGATCCGGCTTGAGAAAATCACGTAGGCTGTAAGGAGCGTAGGGACGCGATTTGGATTGGCCATCGCGGTATGTACTTAGGTGATTGTCAATGTGCCGAGGCAAACTAGGCGAGGACACGGCGTTTACTTACATGTAGCAACGCCGTTCCATTCATCTGCGTCGCGGCGCACAAGCACTTCTCGTCGCGATGACCTTGTCCTCCGAGTCCTCAGTCGCGGCGAATATTGGATGGATGGCAGGATGCAGGGAAGACGAACTTGAAGCGCAGTCCCGGTCGTAGCGTGGGCGGGACGTTGGACGCGCACACCATTCATGTAGCACATAAATACTACCAGTATACGTTCCTGTATTAAAGCACCGGTCGCGGTCGCGAGGCCCGTACGTGTTGCGTTGAAATTTTTTGGGCCGCCCCACGGTCGGGATACGGCCGTTGACTCAAAATTACCGTGACAACAGTACACGGGAAAAATCCTCCACAAAGTCTCAGCTAGCGAATTTGTCATGGTGCGAGGGCAAGGGCCAATTAGCTGTGAAGATTTCATTCAATTTAGCAGGGTACAGTAATAGTGATTGAAAACTTGAAGGTACCCCATCGTTGCACAATTTTGCAACGGTCGCGGGCAGGAGCTTATGCGTTGCCTGAAAAAAAGGCAACGGAAATGACACGGTCCTCCAGCCGTTGCGTCGCTACAGGGACGTACAGTACCAGGTTATATTGCGCCGCGGGTACTGGCATGTCGGCAGCAGAGGGCAGATGTAAACGCAGACGGGGCTTATTTTGGGGGAAGCGAGGGATGGATACCTCACAGTAGAGGCTTGCGCGGAGGATCACTAATACATTCACCGCGGCCTGCACGGAACTCGGTTTTCTTTGGGATTGGCCGCGCCCACGCAAGTCGGAACTCCGAAGCAGGTAAATGTGAATGAGCGGACGGCGTTTATATGGGAATCCAGTGAGTTGTCGCGGCGAATACGAGATGGATGTGGATGCAGACAAGACGAAGCGCAGTCACGGTCGTAGCGTGGGTGGGACGCGCACCATCACGATCGGGCGACGGGGAGGTGAACCCCTGTAAACCGACGCGCGGCGGCCGGGGGGCGTGTTTGGGTCTCGTCTAGTGGGCGCTGTTAGAGGCGGGTCAGGGACACGGGATTCGGAACCGCAGGTTCGGGTAGGTTCGGGCTGGACGTGCTGAGCACAGCCACTGTGCTTTGATGCGCCGCGTGCCTCAGCGCCCAACCACCACCCCGCTCTCTTCCCACCTTTCCCCGTCGCTGGATTCGCTTCCATGCAGCACGTCAGACTCTACATCATAGGATCCCGCAATCAATCCCACCGCCGCTTCCTGACTGGAATCCCCCGATCTGGAGGCGCATCGTAACAGAAATCCACTCTAGTCGCTTCCCAGCGTGAACCACTGGCAGCGTGGACCCAGATCTCATGACCCGCCTCCGAGTCCGCGCTATTTGGAGCTTACCTCACGGCTCCGCAGAACAGCGTCGCACGTCGACATGCCCGTGACCTCGTTTGACTTGGTGCATCCGCGTCATCCGCGCTGCCTTTTAGCACCATTCTCTCCGCTGGCGAACGCAACACGCACCGAAACTCCCCCCTTCGTTCTGCGCCTGAATCTTGAAGGCACTGACTAGCAGGATCTAGAGCTATTCTTGCGCTTCACGACACCAGCTGATTCTCGTTTAACAGGACTAAAACCTCCTACGTACCTTGTACCTACCGCTATTCTTGTCTTCACTACCCATCCCACACCGCAATCACCGTTGTATTCCAAAAACAATGTCAGCCCTTTGTTGGTTCTAATTCCTCAAGACCGGCGGACCGCTACTGCCCGCAAACCTCGGCCCAGGGGCCCGTCCAAATGCAAGTGCAATCTTCCCGGGCTATACCTATCCCACTTCGGACACACAAAAAAAACCTCCCGCTGCTCTTCCTTCTCTTCTCCTCCCTCCCTCCCTCCCTCCCACCTCATCTCATCTCATCTCTATTCCATTCTATTCTATTCTTGCTCTCCACCCCCAGCTCCCGCGGCACAGCAATCTAATCTATTCCAGTCCCTCCCGGGACCATTTTCGTTTCCGTTTCCGTTCCCCTCTTCTATAGGATTTATTGATTTATTTCAGTCCTGTTCGAAAACAACACCCCTTTTTTGGTTCCAATCCCTCAAGACCGGCACACATTCTTGCTCCCCACCCAGCTCCCGCGGCACAGCAATCTATATCTATTCCAGTTCCTCGCTTCCGGGACCATTTTTGTTTCCGTTCCCGTTCCCGTTCCCTCTTCCGTCAGTTTATCATTTTATTCATGCCCCTCCGCCATCCATACATATATTCCTCACCCACAACGATCACGATAATTACGCACGTAAATAACATAAATATCCTTCTCCCCTCCCCTCCCATCCCTTCCTACCTACCTACGTACGCCACTTATCCTCTTCCACCCCCCCTATATCCTATCCTATCCTACACGCAATAGTAGTAAATACAAAGGTCCCTCCCTCCGTCCGTCTGTGTCCCTCCGTCTGTGTCTGCGTCTGTCTCTGTCTGTCTAGGAATGTCGGAAGTAAAAAACGAAATAAATGAACGAAATGAGTCGAGATATCGATGAAATGAGTAGAGATGATGGAATGAATAGAATAGAACGAATGTCTGCGCCGTCGTCGCGGCGATGATAGAGTACGATGTGCATAGGCATGTGCGTGTGGATGCGGACGGACGCGGACGAGGGCGTGGATGGGGATGGGGATAAAAGCGTGCACGAAGCGCGCGCACGGCGGGCGCGTCGAGCCACAGGGAATCCGAGTGCGTCGAGCGCGCCTACCCCCAAAACACCCACCACCTCCGCCCCCGCCCCCTCTTCCCTCCCCTCCCCCCCTTCTCGTGCCCTTGCTCCGATCCTCCCCCTCCCCCTCCCCCTCCCCCCCCCTCTTCCCCCTGCCTCGCCGCCAACCCCCTCAAATCCGGCGAGCTCCTTCCCCGCCCCCGCCCACCCCCACCCCCACTCTTCCCCAGCGAAAAAAAGCTCCGCCGCTGCTTCGCGTCGGGCGGCGCGTCCGCGTCGAGCGCGGGCGCGCTGTCGACGCGCCGGCGCACGGGCGCGTACATGGTGTAGGCGGAGGGCGGGGCGGACGCGGACGGGGTTGGATGCCCGGAGGAGGACGGCGGGTGCCCAGAGGCGGACGGCGGGGCAGATGAGGAAGTCGTCGGCCCATACGCAGAAGGCGCAAAAGACGAAATCGGCCTCCCAGAGGACGTCGGCGATCCGGCACATACCGGCCCCCGCCCCCTCCGAGATACTCCCGCTCCGACGCGGGCGGCGCAGCTTGCCGGGGGGCGCCGCGCCGGGTGGGAGGCCTGCTGCGCCCGAGGGCTTTCTTGTGAGGGTCGGCGTCGGCGTCGGCGTGGAGGTGGAGGAGGTGAAAGAGGTGGGCGCGGGGGCGGAGGCCGAGGTCGACAGCGTCCGTACATGCGCGGTCGACGGCGTCCTCGCGTGTCCCCCCGAAATAGACGCAGACGCAGCGCCGAGCTCCCGCTCCCGCTCCCGCTCCCTTCCCTCATCGCTCCCGCTCCGGCTCGCGGGCGGCGTCGGCAGGCCCCACGGGCGCTCCCTCTCCCCATCTCTCTCCCTCTCCCTCTCCTTCTCAGTCAATGTCAACGTCAAATCCACCACCCTCTCCCTCTCCTGCTCCCCATCCTCCGCACTCCCGGGCGGGGAGTCGGCCGCAGCCTCCCCCTCCACACACGGCACCACCCCCGCGACCCACGCGCCCCGCCCCCGCCCGCCCGCGTCGCCGTCGAGCGCGCCCACGAGCACGCTCTCCACGTCCCGCAGCGCGCGCTCCGCGAGCACGTACGCCCGCGCCCCTCCCCCTCCCCCATCATGCGACGGCGAATACGACGCCAAAAACGCGCTCAGCGCCGCCGTGAGCTTCCCCGCGCGGTACGCCGCGGGCAGCACATGCACTATATGCGCGCGCGTGGGCGGCGCGGGCGCGTACACCCCCGACGCGCGCCGCGAGACGGGGACCGACTGCGAGTGCAGGCTCGTCTTGGAGCCGAAGGCGCGCGCGAGGAAGGACGGCGCGGGCGAGGGCGGGCGGCTGAGGCTGATCGTCGAGCCGGGGCGGCTGTCCGCGCCGTCGGGCCCGTGCGCGTAGGACGGCGTCGTGGGCGCGGAGCTCCAGTCGAAGCCGCGGAGGCTGCCGCTGGGGCTGGAGGTTGCGCTGTGCGCGTGCACATGGGCGCGCGTGGCGGGGCCGGCGAGGAAGGCGCCGGCGAGGGTGCTGACGAGGACGACGTGCTTGAGGACGGCCCTTTCCGGCTGGGCGGGCGGGAGGAAGGAGAGCAGCGCGTCAAAGGCGCGCGTGCCGTCGACGTGGGTTTTTATTTTGGGGGCTTGGACTTGGGTTTTGATTTGCTGGAGAGGGAGGTGGTGGAGGAGGCGATGCTGTTGGGGCGCGAGAGGGTGGAACGGCGGTACGGGGACGCGCCGGGCAGGGCGGCGGCGGACGACGCGGGGGAGAGGTGGGAGCGGCGGGGAGGAGCGGAGGTGTAGGAGCCCGCGGGGTGGACGTGCTCTGAGGCGGGGAGCGGGGCGGCGGGTGCGAGCGGCTCGGCGACGGCGAACGCGCCGTGCGGGTCTTGGGCGAGTTGCAGGATCTCGCCGGGCGGGCCGGGGGCGGCGCGCCAGGCGCGGGCGACGGCGGCGGCGGCGTCGAGGACGGCGACGAGGGTCAGCGCAAAGGCGGGCGCGGACGGGGCGAGCGCGGCGCGGAGGCGCAGGATACGGATCGCCGGGCCGGGGGGGGTGGATGACGGGGGCGGGAAAGGTGGTGGGGCGTGGGTGACGAAGAGAAGCAGGCTCTGGGCGAATGTGGGGGAGCTTAGGAGGGGCGCAAGCGCGTGTGGGCTCGGGGCTGGGCAATTTAGTTAGTTTAGTTTAATTAGGTTAACGTTAGAGTGTGGCTCACCGCCGAGAACGAGGAGGACGTGCGGGCCTTGGGAAAAGGCGTGCGTGAGGGCGGGGAGGTCGCGGGCGGGCCACGGGGCGTCGGGGTCGACCGGCGGCAGCGCGGGGGCGTGTCCGTGTCCATGCGCAGGGGCGGGCGAAAACGGGTCGAGGGGCAGCCGCGGTCGGAAGACATCGGACGGGGCGCGGCGGGGCAGCTTGGACGAGGACGGGATCGGGTCTGGCTGGTTGATTAGTGCGGACATGGACGCAGGATGCAAGGACTGTGGTGAGTGCTCGCTGCCAAAAAGGCGAAATCGGACAATTACATCATCGCTTCGGTGTAACCCCACTAGGCGTGCACATAAAAAAAAGAGGGCAGGCTATCCCGCCCGGGATTTAGATAACGGACTCCGGAAAACGAATCCCGTATGTGTTTTACTCTGTGCCCTGATTCGCGTCCACGCCTGCCGCAATTATATTTGGATTACCGTGATCAGCGGTCCAGCCCGCGCTTTGGCGAACCCGAATCAATTAACGGCGCGTCCCTGGCACGCCTCGAACAGCGCCCGCTAGACGAGACCACGTCCAAAACACGCGTCCCGGCCGCCTCGACGAGGTTTCACCTCCCGATCGTGAGTCCCACGACCAGACCTCGCTTCGGCTTCTCTGCATTGACATCCTGCCATCTCACCCCATCAATCTCGTATTGGCCGCGAGTCGGAGTCCCGACGACTCGGAGGCCAAGGTCATCGCGACGGGGATGATGGGCCTGCTTGAACGGCCAATCCCAACAAGAAAAAACCGAGTTCCGTGCAGGCCGCGGTGAATGAATTAGTGACCCTCCACGCAAGCCCTTCACCTCCCCAAAATATGCCTAGTCTGGCCTCTGCTGCCGACATGCCAATGCCCGGGGTTCGGACCTGCTTGGACGGCCAGTCCGAAAAAAACCCGAATTCCGTGCAGGCCGCGGTGAATGAATTGGTGACGCTCCACGCAAGCCTCTATCCGGTCCTCGCTTCCCCACAATAAGGTCTGCATCTACGTCTGCCCTCTACTCCCGACATGCCAGTGCCCGCGGCGCAATATAACCTGGTACTGTAAGAACGTCCCTGTACTCTGGTACCTCCCTGTAGTGAAGCAACGCCAAGAGATCCTGCCATTTCCGGATCCGTTGCCTTTTCTTCAGGCAACGCATAGGACCCTGCCCGCAACCGTTGCAAAATTGTGCAACGATGAGGTACCTTCAACTTTTCCTGTCAACCATTATTACCCTGCTAGCGCTAAATTGAGTTTGGCTATTAAGGTGTTTCACGATTGACTTTTTGGGCTGCCGCAACTCCGACGCCAACTTATCGACGCAAGTTGGCGTCGAAGTTGGGGCACTAAATCGGAGTTGGACATTAAATCGTGCATAGGCGCTCGACTCGACATCCAACTTGTGCCCCAACTTCGGGCTCTTGGCCTAGATCCCATCAATTGCGATGCGCGGAGCTGCTTCGGAGTTGGAACAGAATGACAGTAGGTGTTTTACAATTGGGCCCCAACTCCAATGTTCCCCAATTCGAGGCAGCTGTGGAGCCTCCGAGTCATTAGGTGTTTCACGATTGCCATCTTTGGCCTCGACTTACTTAATTCGCACCATAAACAAATTCACTAGCTGAGGATTTTTCCCGTGTACATGTGTGTATGTCACGGTAAATTTGGGCAACGCAACGCAACGGGCCTCATCGTGACCGCGACCGCGACCGGTGCTTCAATAATCAATACAGGGACGTACACCGGTACCTACTGTAACGGATGTGCTACTAACGCTGCGCGCGCCCCACCCAGGGCCACGCGACCGCGCTTCGAGTTCGTTCTTCCCTGCACCCTGTCATCCCCCATCCTTCCACTCTCGCACCCCATCAATCTCGTATTCGCCGCGAGCTCAAGCTCAAGCGCATCGCAACGGATCCGGCGTTCTCGCCGCGACAGAGATGACTGGAGTCACATGTAAACGCCGTCCCTCATTCACATTTGCCTCCTGCGGAGTTCGGACTTGTTGGACGGCCAATCCCAAAAAAACGAGTTCCGCGCGGCCGCGGTGGATGAATTAGCGACCCTCCACGCAGGCCTCTCGCTTCCCCGAAATAAGCCCCGTCTGCCTACATCTGCCCTCTGCTGCCGACATGGGTGCAATATACTGTAACCTGGTACTGTACGTCCCTGTAGCGACGCAACGCCAGGACCCTACCATTTCCGTTGCCTTTTTTTCAGGTAACACATACATAGGACCCGTTGCAAACAGAATTTGGCAACGATGAGTCTAAGATATCTCCAAGTTTTCAACCATTTAACTATTACCCTGCTAGCGCTAAATTGAGTTTGAACGAATCTTCACAGCTACATAACTGGCTCCTGCCCTCGCACCATGACAAATGTGCTAGCTGAGACTTTTTGGAGGTTGTTCCCGTGTACATGTATGTCACAGTGATTTTGGGCAGCGGCCCTCATCCTGACCGTGAATGGGCTCAAAAAAATTGCAACGGAACGGGCCTCATCGTGACCGCGATCGCGACCGGTGCTTCAATACTGGTACTTATGTACTACATGAATGGTGTGCTACGTTAATGGTGCGCGCGCCCCGCCTACGCTACGACCGTCGTTCAATGCCCTCACTCCTTACATAGATCGTGCCTGCTACTAGTATTTTCCCGACCCAAGAGATGGGATCATGGGATCACATTCTCAGGCTGATCACCCCGTTGTCCTTCCAACTTCTAAGCTATCGCTAGCAGTGCACACAGCCGGTACCGGCCAGCGCTCAATTCCAGGTCCTATATATGCAATGGTGCTGCTGAGTCTGTTTTTAAAAAATGCCGTCCCCTGAGTCCAAAGTTGTCTCTGGCTCGGGAGCGCAATGGCAACAGCGACCTGGTTTTTATACAGTGTCAATGTACACCATCCCGACCGCATAAAAGATCGGCCCTGCCCAGCCCGAGTACAGGACCGCGCTTCGAGTTCGTCTTCCCTGCACCCTGCCATCCTGGATCCATCCACTGTCGCACCCTGTCGCACCCTGTCGCACCCCATCAATCTCGTATTCCGCGCCGACTCGGCGGACAAGCAAGGTCATCGCGAAAAGAGACTCAAAATCCCACCTCATACGCCCTCCCCCCTCGCGCGCTTATTCGCGTACCCGCCGTACCCCACGTCCTCGCGCGCGCGGCGGTCCCCGTGGTGCCCGTTCCCCGGCAGCGGCGGCAGCATGTAGTGCCTTTGGCGCGGAATAGTCCGCACAGTGCACCGGCTCGGCAATCGAGCGAGAATGTCAAACCGGGAGGTCTATTATTCGATTATGTAATTCGGTCGAGCGTGAACTGGGTATCTAGTAGAATACAAGTGTCGAGTAAACGGAGAGTCCATAAGAGTGGAAGAGTGTCTGTCTACGCAGCCGGGCCATCGCAATCTCCATCACGATGGTAGGCTCCGAGGGCGTCATAATCAATCAATCCAACCTTCGTCTAGAAATCCTTCATCTCGCAAACCTGTTCCTCAATCTCGATGACAGCCGACTCGAAAGGACGGAGATGGGAGCAGAGGCCTTTGGTTTCGAGAATTGCCTGGGCCAAGTGGTCCGCCGGTCGGTTCACTGCCAATGTTTTCAGTACAGTCGCGACCTTGTGGACAAAGGTGGATTACTTCTCTCCGAAGCACCTGTCCCTGCGAACCAGAGAATGAGGTGAACGAAACTAGAATACTTCACGAATTGCTTCGAGAGCTTTCCACAGCTCTGAACCACTCCCCCCAGGCCCTTTGTGAGCAGCTTCACTGCCTTTCGGCCGCTCTTAGGAGTGCAGGCCGGGGCTCGGAGCTGGAGCTCAACCGAAGATTGAGTGCGAGACGTAGCGGCACATTTCTCCGTTAGTTCAGACACATGTCGAATGATTTTGTTGCCGGCCTCGAGTAGCTTTGGAGAGTACTGCTGGGCAACGTCGTGGACGGAGCAGAGGCCAGCGTGAATGTGTTTGACTTGAAGTGCCTGCCCCCAGGATCAATGGAAGTAGGATTTCATGTGAGGGCGTTCGCTTACCAAAGGACCGCACGTGTCGCCATCCGGAGGATTTTCCGCTCGTTGACTTCTGTACGTGGAGAGCGTATTTTTGAGGTCGCGATTCATTTTCTCCCAATACTCCTTCGAGTTCTTCAGGCGCACCCCCAAATTTGCTATCTTTTCATCGATCTTTCGTAGCTCTTCATGGATCTGCTCGCGTTCCACAGCCGGAGCATCCCCCCCTCGGAAGCCAGCTCTTCTCGCTGGAAATGAACATTGAGAATTATGAGACTGAAGACTCAGATGGGGGACTCACCAGCTTTGGCCTTTTTCTTCATCAACGTGGCGAGATTTTTCTTCCGCCCTCGGTATATATCCTTCTCAACTTTTCGAACTCCTCCCCTCGCTGAGTGGCCTTGAGGAGCTCGCCCTGTACAAATGTGCGTAACTCTCGGATAATCTCCGTTGTATCAACACCAGACGTAGCGAGTTCATAGAAGTCGTAGTAGAACCGGGATAAACAATGTTGTCCCCGCAGGAGTTCAAAATCCACCGTCTCAAAAACTCGCATCCTCTTGAGTAGGTCTTCGATCCGGCGCCGTGCAGGTCGGGAGGAATTGCCTTTCCGCAGGAGAGGTTCAATCCCGTCACAATAAGCCTTGAGATCCTCCGTCACCTTCGCTGCGCCAGAGTCAACGCGGTTCTGAGCAATGATGACAAAGATATAAACCTCGGGACGCTTGATATATAGTACGAACGTGAGTACATAATGGTGGTTTCCGGAGAGAAGCCGTACCTCGTACAAATTCAGAATTGATGCCTGATTCCCATTCACACCTTTCAGCAATCACGATGAAATGAGATGTACAAAACGTACTAGTAGCACTCCGCTCCACATCTATGTTGAAATTATCCTTGAACTGGCGTAATTGTGATATAGCTGTCATCCCGGCGGCACATATTTCGGTGCTGTCCATGAGCGCGAAAGACTCGAAGTTTGGGTCTATCCACGGGACTGTGCAAAAACACAATGTCAATCAGCAGTGTATAGCATGATTTCCGCAAAGGGCCGCACCTCCGTACATACAAAGCAGTTCTTTGAGTCCCATCGTGTTCTTCGACGTGAGTCCAGACTTCCGCAAAGCATGATAGAATGCATAAGGATCACCGGCTGTAACGATGGTTGTGGTTACATTGGAAGCGGTGAGAGTGAGATCTGGAGTGCGACATGCCTTTGAAGCGGGAGTATGTCCAGTCGAAAAACTCGTCCACTGTAATTTGAGCATTCATGAGAGTACAACGGATGGGAAACGTACGGGAGTATTGGTCGTAATGAGTTAGATGTCTGTTTCGACCTATTGCTGTTAGATAGCTACCGGGTACAGGTGAGGCTGTGCGTTACTCACAGACCAAGCTCCATAAACGGGCTGTAGTTGGACTGTAAGAAGGCGGATCATGAGTCGGGCAAATCAGCTTACCGACAACCCAGGTAGTGTTTCCGTCCGCGACATGATCTAGGATCACACGTGTTCAAGCTGTCTGCCCAAACTTGGGAGGATGGGTAAACGGACCTCGGGAATTCTTGAGAAGACTCAGGAATGTCTCGCATTCCTCCTTGGAGTAGGGAAAAGTTGAGACGCGGGAGGTCATGTGATCTGCGAGCGCCAGTTAAGCATGGGTAAATAACAGACGCGTGCTGATTTATGTACCGCAAATTGCATGCTTGAACACGCAGACGAGGGAATCTACGGTTGTGCGGGAGAGTCCACCGAAGTGCATCGGAAAGCGTTCAACATGCGTCCAGTACAGTTCCTTGCAGAGGATGTCTGGAATAAAAATGAGAAAAGAAGTTCAAGCTACAAAAAGTATCACTGACTGCGCTGCGATAATGAAACGACGGGAGGGAGGCCAAGTTCGAATGTGTCTATGTCTTTCTATCCAGGACTGTGCGCGGGTAGCGTGGTCGACGAAGTAGTAGGCACAATCCTCGCCCTCTATTTCAATAAAGAGCTCGACCTGATCGGAAATAGGAAAGCTCTTGTCGGCGACAGTATCTTCGATTTTTTTGATCCAGCGAGTGACTTTGCCCAGTGTCTCCGGTCGGTGCAAGTACGCCTCCGTGACAACTCGAGGCGAGCCATCCCGACAAAAGTAGAGTTGGCCTCCCGGGTGGATGTGTGCGGACCAGTGCAGAGGAAGATAACTATGGAGCGTTAACACCTGAACGGCGATTTCAGCAATTGAGGAGCTTACTCGGGCAATGAACGAATAAATAACCCTGAGGAGATCTGCATATTGTTGGGCTCAGCCCTAGTAATTCGAATAAGATATGAAAAAATCGGGGCACATTCAATAAATGAACACTCACCATCCAGTCGTCTCATAGCGTCCAGTATCGTTCGAGGTGATGGGGCGTAGATTTCCCTCGGATTTGGTTTCGGAAACCCCAGAAAAGAGCTCGGTCAAAACCAACTTGGATATTTGGACGGACATTGGCAGAGTGAACTCGGAGGAAGAGTCGAACGAGAAATTCAGGGGGCCGAGCTTTGAAGGGTCGGTGACCGATATCCCGCGTTTGTTGCTTTTAACTTGAAATGGCAGACTTCGACCCAATGAGCGACACATGCGGTGCTCCGCTTGGAGATGGTAACAGCATTCATGCTAAAAGCTGTGAACATTGCATCCACTCGGAAGAACATCACCAGCGCCACGGAAACCACCAGGTGGAATGCCAACGGTGATGACAAGCGATGGCGCGCGCACATTTTGGCGCCTCCAATTCCGAGTCCAAAACTCAAGCGTTCAACTTCGAAATCCTCGCTCAAGTGTAAGACGGGCACGGCCTGCGTAAGACCGGGGGCGCAGCAGTCTCGGCGACTGCGCGGCCGCCTGAGCAAAACTCCGCCGAGCGGAGCAAGATCACGTCTGGGGGTGGCGTTTATCACCCGGACGGTGAGCTGCCTTCGGGAATGTGGTCGCTGTCTGATACCGACCGGCTATTCTGCCAGTCATTGCGGTGCACATCGGAACATGATATCGGAAGGCTATATTCTGCACCTTCCAGAGTCGGACTCGCCAGATGAACAGTGCCGACTGAGTCCTAACCGCTTCTGAGCGCTGCCAAGTCTCGAAGGCTCTTGCATGACGCTAGCCCGGGCCGGACCCGCCCCCGGACTCATCCGTAATCACGCCAATCAATATTGCTCCCAATTTGGATTCGCTCTCTCTCCAGACGCCGAACCAACGCTAAACAGAGGCGTTGCTATTACCTCTCCACTGTTCATCTAGCGGCCTGATTTTCTAATCAGTTTCCGGGTACATCATTATCAGCACCACTCTTGCCTGGCTGATCGGAGATATGGACAGCTTTCTACGCTGGAAAGGTCTATATAAGCGACATCCTTACTGACTCCTCGACATCTTCAATCCTTTGAATCCAAAAAGAGTCATCACCCAATAGCTTTTAGTGCCGGCAAGCAGTGAGGTCAAAAACTGTCAAACAAAAGCACCCATGGTGGGTTATTGGGCTCGTCGTCATTCAATATTGACGCATGTCTCTTCGCGCTCGCGTCAAACAGACAACCCACGGACTCCAGGCCATTGGGCCTGCTGAAAAGCTGGCGATCTTGGGCACACATATGCACGACAAGGTCCAACTGGAGGCAAGGACAAAACATTGGACGCGGGAGGTCCGTCAGATGAACTCGATTCAGCTGATGAACACCAACCTCAATTCATTGGTCATCATCGTGCGGAGTCCGCTGAGCCTGACTTCGCGCGTCGTTTTGATAAACATCCCTTAGGCCACTTTTCTCGCTGGTGTTCAGGCCCAGGCTATCAGCTTCTCCATCGACAACAATTCCACAAATCTTCAGACCGCGGCTAACGCCCTTTTCTTCGCGGGACTTTTTGTCGACGTTCTTGCCGGCACCATTGGGATAGTGGGATCTGTTAATCTGCAGCGCACATGCATGCTGCTAGAGCAAAGAAAAGCATCGCTTGCCGGGCTGAAAGAGGCCCTACAAGCGGTACCCGGATTTCCGCAGGCCCTGCACAGTCTTGTCCTTGTCCAGCACCTCCGGTCCCTCGAGCGAGTCATATTCCCCCTGCTTCACAGTCCGTGGCTGTGGAACTCGCTGTCTGCAGACCTCAAAGACTCAGCGGAACTCTTGGATCAGATCACAAAGTCATCCGACTACGGGGTGCGCATGGAGGTCACCAATGTGCTCGCAGACTACCGACAGACGACGAACAACCTCGCTAATTCCAGATTTCGGGCGAGTTTGGGGTTCACTGCGAGTTTCGCTGTGCCGTACCTCGTCATTGCGGGGCTCTGCTGCTTCATGGCCGGAGCCTCATGTCTTGTGCGGGACAGCCAGCCAGCGCAGGTCTGGGCGACCTCGTTCGGAGTGTTGGGCAGCACTGTGATTTTGATTATGATAAGATTCGCATTCGTCGTAGGCATCGATCCTCGTCCCATTGACCTACCGTTCTCCGATGTATAATTTGGTTGCGCTTGCTTGGGTTGAAAATGTGGCCTGTGCCAACAGCGCAGAGATACTACTGCCGCAGATGAGTCGTTTTGAAGATGCTAAGTTAGCAGAGTCCACCAAACATGCTCCTTTTTTGCTCTTGGTTGAGTTCCTACTTCGTCCTTTTCCCCATCAATTGCGATGCGCGGAGCTGCCTCCGAGCCAGCTTCGGAAGGCCCCGTGAAGCTTCCGTCAAAGCTTGTCCGCGAAATAGGATTTTTGAGGGTGAAAATTTTGGATTTTTTTGTCTGTGGATAGGATTTTCGAGGGTAAAAATCACAAATCCTTATCC
This sequence comes from Mycena vulgaris, assembly GCA_029204335.1. Classification (NCBI taxonomy): domain Eukaryota; kingdom Fungi; phylum Basidiomycota; class Agaricomycetes; order Agaricales; family Mycenaceae; genus Mycena; species Mycena vulgaris. The sequence continues at coordinate 125,575 of JARGYA010000240.1, forward strand.
GCACACAGGATTTTTTTTAGGTGAAGATTGGACGGGTTGGAAGATTTTTGCCAATTTTGTGGGGCTAAACAGACCACAAAACTTGAAGGACGGACATGCACGCTGTACAGAGTCTCAATACACCCCAAAGGCTTGGGAGCGAAAAATTCGCAGAAATCAGCAGAAATGTCAATTTTGGGGACCCTTCAAGTGAGAAACCTTGTCCGTTATTGGATTTTTGAGCCACAAAAGTCACCAAAAGATAGGATTTTTGAGCCCAAAATGAGGCTATTCTGGTGGACAAGCCTTGGCAGGAGCTTCACGGGGCCCGCTTCGGAGTTGACGCAGAATGCTCAACGGTGTAGGTGTTTCACGTTTCACAATTGGGCCCCAACTTCAATGTGCCCCAATTCGAGGCAAGCCGAGGTCAAAGTTGGCAATCGTGAAACACCTAATGACTCGGAGGCTTCACAGCTAATTCGCATAAACAAATTTGCGAGCTGAGACTTTGTGGAGGTACATATATGTCACGGTAATTGTGGGCAACGGCCCAAAAAATTGCAACCCAACCCAACGCGTACGGGTCTCATCGTGATCGCGACCGCGACCGGTGCTTCAAGAATCAATACAGGGACGTACACCGGTACCTACTACTTATAACTGATGTACTCCTAATGGTGCGCGCGTCCCACCCAGGGCCACGCTACGCCCGCGACCGCGCTTCAAGTTCGTCTTCCCTGCACCCTGCCATCCTGGACACACGTTGAGGCATTCTCGGAATTAACTTCGGAGTAGCGTCGGGGAGGGAAACCTGGTCTCCTCAGATAAAATAGATGGCCGTGCACAAGTCGCGCTGCCCATGCACCGGAGAGGATCATGGTCTGCCATCCCCCATCCTTCCATCTAGGCTCGAATCCAGCCTGTACAGTTACTGGTCTAGGGCACAATGCGCAGGGCGGGTGCACGCGAAAAAGGCAGCGGCCACGCACGACGGCAGAATCCAGCACTCCTGGTGCGTCCAAGCTTCGTACATACAGAATTCACGGTGGCTTACTTTCAAGCTTGCTCGTTGCGCAAGTGCAAACGACCCCGGTCGATATAAATAGCTGTCTGGTACCTCGAAGGGACTGCTTTGCGAATTCAAAAAAGGCGAGTGCATAATAGACTCGCTGGAATAATGTACAACTTCAGTTAATGTATGTACTTGCACATACCTTACTCCGACGATATTGGAAAACCTAGCCACTTCTCATATGCTTGACTACAGCTTGAGTAGTGATGTATCAGGGCCCGGCCCGGCCTGAAAGCCCGGGCTTGGGCCCGGCTTGACGCGGCTTGGGCTTCACATTTCCCAAGCCCAAGCCCGGGCCCTGAGGTAGGGCCTCAAGCCCGGGGCCCGGGCTCAGGCCCGGGCTTGAGAGAGGGGGGCAACGAAAGTTACAGAACAACTATGTAGACGGTTTTAGAGTGTAGAATTATCTTCTAGATGGTATGTGAGTACCACACTATGCAGAGTAACACTCACTAAGTTTATATTCACACTTTCAAACCACAATTGTGAGTAATTTCCACTTTGGGACTCGGAGTTGAACTGTTCAATCTACTGAATTCGATGATCTAGCTCAGAGATTATGCTTTACAAAGACTGAATTTGATACCTGCTCAATGCACTCGGAGTCTTCCATTCATAAATTGAACTCCTAGTCAACCTTATAGGTGTTACTTAAGCCCGGGCTTCAGGCCCGGGCTTGGGCTTCAGAATTTTCAAGCCCGAGCCCTAGGCCCGCTCAAGCCCTGCGTCGGGCCCGGCCCGGCTTGGGCTTACCAGGGCCCGGCCTGGCGGGCCTAGGGCTTGAAGCCGGGCCCTGAACATCACTAAGCTGCTTGAGCGTTGGGTCTGTTTTGACGAAGCTGCGCCCAATACGTATTGACGTGGTGCCATATACTGTCGCTCATAGCAGGCCTTCCGGTCGGTCGAGCAGGTCGAGGCTAGCACACGCTCCATAACGGCGGTGTCCGCTGATACGTCCGAAAAGGGAAGTCGGCCAGTATACAGCTGAAACGCATATCAGGAAAGTCTGAACAATTCCGCACGATACCTCCACACATACACATGCGAACGCGTACACATCACTTTGGGTTGTGCGAGCGAATAAAAGCCCAAAGTCTTCGGGGGCGATCAACTCGGGCGCCATCCAGCGAACATTTTCCTCCTTTGTCGGACGACGCCCCGAAAGGTCAGAGAGCTTGCTCAGTCCAAAATCGGTTAAGCAAGCGGTCCATGTTCCGGTGACGAGGATATTGTCCTGAAACCTGGTCAGTCCACGGATCAAGGGTGATTATTCGAATTAATACCCCACGCAAATCACCGTGAACAACATTTTGCGAGTGGAGATATTCGAGGCCTTGAGCAACTTCCCAGAGCTTGACACGGATTTATCAGATGTGCACGCAACTGCCACAAAAAACTGACCAATTTCTGCACATGCTGTCTCCCGTTGGCGAGGAGGTGAGTTTCGATTTGTCCTTGGTCCATCCACGGTGACACCATGCACAGGGAAGGCGAGAATGTCTCGCTATCAATGCCGAGCAGACGTAAAACATGCGGATGATTCAGGCTCTGCCAAATGAGGGCTTCTTGGCAGAATTTCTGTTAAAGCGCTCAACCAAGTACGAGCGCTTGCCGTCTCCCAAAAAACGCACCAATCGAACAGCAGCCGCATTCTGGTCGTAAACGTATTCCCGGAGACGCTTCAAAGCCACCGCTTTCCCATTGAGAGACGCCCGAAAAACGTCGGCGTAGGCACCGCCGAAACTAGGCTCTGCGTCGCAGTCAGTAACCTCAGTTATGAACATGGTGGAAGGCAGTTTTTTGTGAGCTTCGGATACCCGTCGCAGCATTCGCCGGGTCTCCAGACGATGCTCCTGCGAGAGAGTCTTGCGAAGCATCTGGAATATAATCAACACACTTGTCAAATAATTTAAATACCACAAGCCAACATTTTGCAAAACATCCAGCAAATGCTGCGCATCGTCGTCTGTGAGGAACTGGGGAAGGGGTGCCTGGGAATCGAAAACAAGAAGGAGAGTTTCCAAAAGTCGTTCTTCGTCCATTCGGAGTGCTTCGCGGAGCGTTGGATCGGTTGTGAGCCCAAGCCTGGCGGCCGTCTGGCAGACTTTTTTAGTACCGATGACGATGAAAAATAAGGGAGATATTAACATCCAACAGAGGCTTCCTGCACTGTGAACTGCGTATAGTCCTGGTGACCGCATTGGGGCTAGCCATCGCCGTATAATATTGGGCCAGAGTTGCGTCGAGCCTTGGAATATATTGTGAATCTGAGTGTCTTAGTCAAGTAAAGGTCATACCCCAGGTTCATGGTCCTATTGACACTGCGGAGCAGCGAGAGCAAGTTCTGAACGAAGCGTCAGCAACGGTCGAAGCAGCAAAAAAAGATAGCAGTGCCTTGTAAATCACCATCGGGGCGGGAGGCGCTTGAGGCGCCTGGGGCTTTATAAACCCCGGTCCATGGCCATATCTACACTCTATGAGCCAACAGTCCCACTCGAATGGCGGCCACCCTTGGTTGCGTCTCCCGGGCCGGAGCTCTGCCTTCTCCTCCGACGTAAAGGCGGTGTCTTGGGCCTGGGCCGCAGAGTGCGTACCTGTCGGCGCGTCGGGGGTGTCTTGCGTTGGCGTGGATGTAGATTTCAGATATGCCACACCTGATATGGCAACTCAGATAACAGAATTATGTGAGTGGTTCAAGGGATAACCATCCTCTTCCGTTATTTCGAAGTGATCGAAGATTAGTTGCAGAAAATCTGGCGGGGTTTCTTCAGTGATTTGCGTGCCATCCAGCTGTTAAAGAATTATTATTATGAATGATATAAATGGAGACGAAGAGAGACCGCACGTCTCGAAGAACATCGCGCCAGTCGTCGTCGTGAGTTATGACAACTTTTGCCTGGGGCATCTGACTTTTTTTTTTTTGAGCGAAGGCGAAGCGAGAATCCTGAATGAATACCTCCTAAAGGATGCGCTCGTTGATTATTTGAGACGGGTGGAAAATCTGGACGAGTTTCAGGCACAACTCGAAATCATCTTTGGGCGGGCGTACCTTGGGAATGGGAGAAGCATCGGATATAATGACCTCCTCGTATAGATCTCGTCCAGTGTGGTTCTGTCCTCCAGTGGCTGAGCTGCCCCCCAAAAAACTTAAAGACCACGATAATAATGAGCTTTGGGAGCCGTATGGGACAAAGCCATGCTCTGGCCTATCCAAGGAGGAATCTTCCAACTGTCCGATTTCAACACCGCCGAAAAGTCTTCCCCATATTCCTTCGCCGAGGGAAATCGTGAATGCGTGAAGGAATGTGGTCTGGTTGAGATTCCCATCGTACACCGGTGGCGGATCTGCGAACTGTTGGCGGACAGGCGCGCCCCCCAGCCAGCGGTAGAAGTAACCACCATATTCATCGCCTGTCGGAGTGAACGAGAGCTAAAACTCGTTTTGGGCCCGAATGTCTTGAAACGAGGCCATACCCCACGATAGGGACTTTTCGCAACCGGTGACGAGATAGAGGGAACCATTCACAAGCTCGCGTCCTCTGGCGGGGCCATTGACATATCTATACCAGCTCTCGGCGTTTTTCGCCGCGTATTGTCTCATCATTGCCACATTTTGAAGTTTCTCCAGATGCCCGCCATGTGGAAGAGCCAAAACAGCACCTCTGGGACAGACACATTCGAAACAAAACTCGCTGCCAGGGAACTGCCTGCGGAGAACAAAAATCAGCCATATCAATGTAAGAGAAGGCCGACACTTACTTGACAACAGGTTCATGTATAAGGTCGTAAACAGATGTGGTGGAGACATAGTTTCCTGGTTCATAATGCAAGTGAACAATATCCCTTGAACCATACGCCGGTAATGGATGAAAATCCTCCGGGACTTCATTGTCGTTGATAGGATGGTCTGCAGGAAGGTAGATGTTGAAGAAGAAATCGAATATTCCCTGAGGCGTTATTCGACCGACGTCACCTATGGCGACACCCCTTCTACGGTACGCTTCGGGAAGATTCATTTGAGGCCCGGGAACGTACAACGGAAAGCCACGACCCCGACGCAGTAGCTGACTGCAATAGTTATCGCTTTCTGTACGGACATCGCCAGTTGCATCTCCGGAGGGTAATGCGGGACTTCTCGTCCCCGCGGGCGGCTAAGCGTGAAGGATGAGGGATTCCGATGTTCAACAAAGGATGAATGGAGTACAAACCCCTCCAGCCGGCGGGTGTATGTTTACATTTCCTTGCACATACATGAATTGCCCTCCTTCAATGGCGAAGCGACTCGCGCCCTGAAACATAGGGGAAGGCCTAAAAGGGATAATGTATATCTTCGCGCCAACATTTCGTGACTGGAACTTCGGACCTGTGTGCCGCTAGGGAATCTTGCTCCTCCATTGGTAGTTTGTAGCAAAATGGGGGAAGGCACGGCCGGTTTGCAAGGACCACATGGGCAAAAAGGGAAGCAATTGCCTCGTGCCTGCCTCGTGCTGTGTGCAAACATAGCGTGGAATCATCATAGCCGCCGGAGGCGCTCTTGAGAAGGCAAGGCAAGGGCAAGGAGCAGATGCAAAGATACTACGACCGCATTTGTTGTTTCGGGGCTCATCGGTGCGCGGGAGACAAATTTGGGACGATCAGCCTTCTGGAGCTCGAGGAAGCGGGCCCGTAACTTCGATTCTGTCAGGAAATATGGCATGGTAAGTATTGGTTAACTCAAGAAAGTAACAAAAAAGTGTAGCGAAAGACGTTTGGCGGTAGCGAATAATAAATGCGCTAACACGCGCAAACACAAAGGCGCATCAGGCGCGTCAAGGGCGCGTTGACTGTAGCTGTCCACAGTCCACCATCAACCTGGTGAATCTCGTAAGCCGTGAATCAACGCGGAGAATGTCAGCAGGAACCAAACAACGCGGAGAATGGCTGGAATCAAACATATCTGTACACGTTCACAACAGAACAGATGGGACCAAAGATGGGACAGGCTGAGGGGTAGGTATAAGTAGAGGGTTACACAGATAGAAGAAGGATAGAGCGTAGCACATGGCACGGGTGGGACCAAAGATGGGACAGGCTGAGGGGTAGGTACAAGTAGAGGGTTACACAGATAGAAGAAGGATAGAGCGTGGCACATGGCACGGTCGAGTCAGGGATAAATATGTATGGTGACGGTCGTGAATGAAAAGAACAGCGTGGCGCAAGTTATGATGTTGGTAGGCTTCGCTCGTACTGGGGCTCGAGACTCTCAGACTGCGCATAATAGCCCGCCGTACGCTGCGTCCATCTCAGACGGCACGGACGACGCGCGGCTGTAATAGATGGTTGGTACAGATGAGGCGCGGTTGCTATAAGTGGTCGGCACGGCCGACAGGCACCGCGCCGCGACGGCGGTGTTCGCGTTCTGCTGCCAAATCATGCACTCACGCTCGAGCTTTGTGGGCGGGATCATCCCCAGCCCCGGTGCCGATAGTGATTCGGGAAAAAGTAGTCGATGTAGTAGCAGCCGAAAATGAGTGCAGATTCAATATTCAATGGTCGTTTGAGGTAGAATAAATGTGGAATGAAACGGCTCCGAATTGTGACAGATTGTGCCCAATCGAGACCACTCCCTCGTAAGCGTACTTACGTCCAGCCGGCAACCATTGATTGCCGCAATTGCCCAAATCGGACCCCACCCTCCTACATCATGCATCAACGAACCGCCGCGGGATTTTTTCCTGATGAAGAAGATCATGCCAGAGCCTGATATTTCCAGATATCATCTAGTATAAAGGCGGGAGATGCACCAGGCCGCCCACTTCCTTTCCATCCGTTGAGTCTGAAACCCGGGAATGGTGCCCTCAGGTACAGCGGCGTCCTCGAGCCACTTGCAAGGATTAATATTCTGATTGCGCGCATATCCTAGGTTGTCGCAACTGGCTCATTATCACACTCGTTTGTTTACACATTCCTTTCTTACGTGCGTCCATAATTTGCGTCCTTTATGGTGTTTCTAACGTCCGACGAAGTGGTCCAGGCCCGCTTTCATCACCCTCGCACGACGCACAACACGATAAGCAAAAGGGACGCGCTCTCGGACAGCGGGTTGGCGACCGCGTCGTGGATTTGGGCCTCTGGCGCAACAAGCGGCAACGTGGCGTTCTTGAAAACGTTCAGTAGTACGACGGGCAAATTCGCCGCCTCGGCGACGATCTCGATTACCGCAGTCAACCAGTTCACGATTTGGGTGAATGGTCAGCCGATCGGGGCTTCAAGCGACTGGACGTCCGCACAGGTGTTCAGCGCCGCGCTAAATACTTCGTCAAACACGTTTTCCGTATTGGCCGGGAACAGCGCCAATGCTGGCGCACCACCGCCGGGACTTTTGGCTGCCATCAAAGTGCAGTACAGCGATGGCTCGGCGGACACCGTCGTCTCAGACTCGAATTGGCAGGCTTCCGCCAACATTCCGTCGGATTTCCCGCTCCCGTCCGACACGTCCCACTTCGCATCTGCAGCGGTTGCGTCGAAGTTTGGATCCGGGGCATGGGGAACGAGTTTAGCCATGCCTTCTCCCGATTCCAACGCGCCAAGTCTCTCCGGCGGCACCTGGATCTGGTCCACATCGGACGCGGAGTACGCCGCCGCTGCAGGGACGGTCGGATTCCGCAAGACAGTTGCTACGCCTAGCGGCAAGTCTGCGCAATCAGCCACGATCCTCCTCACCGCCGACAACACCTTCACGCTGTACGTCAACGGCAAGTACGTCGGTGCACCGCCATACCAGGCGGACGCAACGGTGGAATCCACCGCATGGGGCCGCGCGCAGCAGTTCACTGTCGAACTAAACGCAGCAACGAACACGTTCACTGTCATCGTGCAGAATTTCCTCAACCCCACGACGGGCGCGACGTCTCCTGGCGGCCTCGTCGCGGCCATCCGTGTTGTGTATGCGGACGGAAGCAGCGATCTCGTCCGCACGGACCCGAGCTGGCTGAGCGGGCCTTTCACGGGCGCGTCCGCGTTCCTCGCCCTCCCCGACGCGTCGCTAGCGGGGTCCTTCAATGTCGCCGCCGTCGGCGCGTGGCCGTGGGGAGTGCTATCCGGCGTTTCCAACGTGCTTGCGGCGGCGGACGTCCCGTCCAACCCTTTCAACGGCGCCGTGGCCGCCTCAAATGGTGGTGGTACGACCTCGGGAGGCGGCGCGGCAGCCGGAGCCGCAGGCGGTGGTACAAGTGTTGCGGGAGTCAGCGCATCGGCACATGTCACTACCGCAGTGCCTGCGGGTGCATCGCCCAGTGGCAGCGGGGCCTCGGTGGGACCCCCTGCTGCATCCACCGTACGTTTGGGGAACGGTGTCAATACTTCTATAGCGGCCGGCAGCGCCACTAACACTGGCGTGGGCTCGGGTTCGAGCTCGGGGACAGCGCCGCTTTCGTCGCCCACCGGCAACACTGATTTCCCATCCACATCTACGCACGCGCGTAGCGTCCCTATCGCAGCAATCGTCGGCGGCGTCGTCGGCGGCCTCGCTTTAATCGCCATTCCTCTGGCTATTTTGCGCTGGCGCCGGCGGCGCCAAACTCTCCAGCGCCATTCGTCCCGGTCAAGCATTACTCCCTTCGCCGCTGGTGATAACAATGGTTATTCTGCGTCATCGCGCACATCGTTGATGAGCGCGCGGCGCGCGGAGATGTCGGAGCTGCAGCCGCAGCGGCTGGGACACACTGAATTGTGCTCTCCCATCGCCGGCGGGCGCGGCGCAGGAGGCGCCGCGAGCAGAGAGCCCGCCGCCGCAGCGCGTTGTCCCGCCCACCAAGCTCGAGCGCGAACATATGATGCGGAGCACCACCGCTGCGTCGAAGTAGCGGCGCATCCGGACAGTAGCCCCGCTTCCCGTACTGTCACTGATTCTCAGTCGGCCAACGCATCTGGAGCTGGTGTGCACGCGACCGCACCATTCCCTCCCCCAGAAACTGAGTATGGCGACTCCAACCCCGACACGGACACGCTCCCCCCGCCGAGCTACTACGCGGAGTAGCCGGCACGTTCTTTATCGTTATAGCATAATGTATGCATTTTGAAGTACCATTTTCGCGCTGAATACAGTCCCTGTTCCGATCTAGCTATCACTGTACCATGTAAATTTCATGTTTCCGGTGACGCCAATCGCTGAATAAGACAGACTCCTTTCTTCAAGTTTAAGGAATCTTATTCCCCTCCGACCTTGCTTTTCCGAATGTAGTGCCTGTCGATCATCCCATATGCTTCTGAGATTCGAACCTTGGCACGGTCATTAACCCCGCCTCCACAAGCCCCGCCTCTCCTAGTCTTTGATATACCTCTTCCAGGTCTTTACCGAGCCGGGCGCGCGTTTACTGCTGCAAACGTTCCATGACACCCTCCCTTCTGTCTTGGTGTAGTGGAGAATCATCGGCACACGAGCCACAAACCCTTCTGATTTCGCAATGCTATCGGACACGAATCCGCATCTCATCCCGGCGAGCTCGGAAATTGCGGGAATACCACCGCTCAGGATCCTGGGATACGGATATTCAGACTGCGAAGACCAGGAACCCCAATGAGACGTTGGACAATGCTGAACTGCTTTTTTTTAGACAAGGCTTTCTGTCTTTTTTCACGCTCTGGGGATATGAACGAGACTTGGTAACGAGTTGAAACACTGATTTGACACTGATATTTTCAAGTTAGGTTGATGGCGGCGACGTGATTGGCGCCGCAGTTGAATATTAGTTTGCGAGGTTGGATGTGAGCAGATGGGAATTAACTGATTGAAGATGTGTCTTTGACCGGATCCACTGGGACTTTACATTTCACGCACCTGCGCCTGTAAATTTAATACAGTGCCCCTGAGTCGAACGTTAACCCCATCGAGCCGCCGATCCAGCAACCATCAGTGGCAGTACGGTTCCTAAACATCTTTTACAGCGGTGTTTGAGCTGAGCGCTGAACGCTCGCAACGTTAACGGCGCGGAAATGGACGGCGGGAGAAATTACGAAGAAACACCAATACTGAATACTTAACGGCTCCATTTTCCACTGTCCGGGCTGTGAGCTAGGTCTACTTATGCTTTAAGGGCTGTTAAGCCCATTTACTAGTACCGAGCTCGCTTGTTCTCTGGCCCATCTGCAGTCCATAGGAACACCGATCAGTCACTGCCTCCCAAGCGCTCGGCAGACTTCGGGTTCCGCAGTCTACTTTATGAGCGGCCCTTCAAGCTTGCCAAACATTCTCACTCTCATGATGCTCGTTCTTTATTCTATCTTGTTTTCTCTGCTTTATCTCCCATCCCACGGCGCAAGCGCCTCTGCAGTCAACATCACTTTTGACGACACCAATAGCACCTTCTTTACTTTCACGCAGTCGTGGAACAGTGTAACGCCGTCGACGCCATGTCCGGGGTGTTTCTGGCAGCTTGATGCGTCGCAGACGTACCAATCGACCTGGCACGATGCAGCGGACAGTCGTTCTGGCTCATGCACGTTCCGAGGTCGGGTCCCTCGCTCACCCGTGTCCTCCTGGAACCTCAATGCATTCTTTCTTTTCCAGGATCCGCGATATATCTGTACGGCGTGGACGTCCCTGGTGGCGCGAACATATCGTTTACTATGAACACACCGGCGAGACAGGCGTACCACTACTATTCCGGCGACGCGGGCCCAGTTTACCATGCGCTTCTCTTTCATGCGGATGATTTGGACCCCAACACAGACCACACCCTGACATTTCTCCTCGCGCCCGCGTCCGATGGGGGCTCGGTAGGGATAATCGACTACGCAGTCGTCACGCAGGTTGACTTGACGACTGATCCCAGCTCGTGAGTTCCAGTTCTGCTTTGTTCCTATTAAGTTATAACCGTCTTTCTGGTGCTAGCTCCAAACCTCCCGTTAAGGTGATTGCGGGCGCCGTCGTTGCCGCCGTTGGCGGAACCATCGTGATTCTAGCAATCGCATTTGTACTGTGGCGCAGAAAGCACTCCCGACGCGCCCACGTCGCAGAAATAGACGTGGACATGGACACGAGCAGCCGCGCGCCCTTGCTCACTGTCCATCCGTTCCGCGAATCGCCTCCACCCTCGCACGTCGTTCGGTCCAAACAAACTGCGCAGCTGAGCACAGTTGACAGGTTCGATGTTTGTTTATTTCACGAGGTAACAATATGCTGACCAGCGGACAGCACCCACGGGCAAGACAGCTCGTCCCAGAGCATCGGCGAGTCGGATCTAGAGGCGCGCATCCGATACCTGGAAGCCCACATGCCAATGGGGACCGAAGCACCTCCTCCGTACTGAATCCTTACCAAGCTTCCCTCCTCCTGAAGATCCACTAGCCCGCCCGAATAATTCAAGTATCTGCACACTGCTGCATGCACCGACAAGGCTGATATCGTGGCATGAGCTCGAGGATCTACACGGAAGAGGATGACATATAGTAAACCGATCGCGCAGATCGCGTCCTTACCAGACCACACCTCGATTGCCCGCCGGATTAATGCTCGTCCCACCGGGCGGTTTCCTCGTTCAAAATGAACTCGATTGGGGCCACGGGGCCTTGCCAGACGGCAGCGACCGATGGTTTGCATTTTACTTCCGAGAAGTAGGCCTGAACAAGGGTATGCAGCTTTGAGCTGGCGAGATCGGATTCAGCGCATGTGGTGGAGAGGGCTGAAGCTAACTTAACTTACATAATTCCGTACTGTATTAGCAAAATAAACACTTGCACCGGACTCTTGCAATTGCCGAGTCTCAGCCAAAAACGCCAAACGGGGGCGCATCACGGCACGGTCCGTATTAATGCGGCACTCGGTCCGAGTATTTATCACGTGTGGCGTTGATGGGTTCATCGGAAACAAATATTGGTCCTTGGTCTGAACCATAGGCTTCACTTTACTCCAGTAGTGCCACTGGACTTCGTGAAGTTCTTACTTCAGCGCTTCCCGGCTTTCCACTCGCTGTTGGCCTAGCTATCTTTCTACCCACAACAGAACTTGAGCCGTCATGGCTTGAATTTGTTGAACGCGTATATTTTCCACGGACCGTCAGCTTCCCCCTTCATCGGGGGAGTTGGTATTCCTATGCGCGTCGACCGGGGCAAGGATTGGTGCGTACTTTGTGAAAATTCCGTTGATTCCCTGCTCACAGACCAGAATGATTCAGACTACATATAACAGAGCCCCATTTCGGGATATGGCAGTGCGTTGCTCTGTCTACGAGCCACCGACTGGCAGGTGGAATGGTGTCGGGGTTGCTTATGTATGTGCAGAAGCTTAATATACCTTGCTTCCTTGATTAGAATGCAGCGCTGCGCCAATAGAGGAATCTCTCGCCATAACAGCGGCATTAAGCCTGCTGCTTCCATTTGGGGTTAACGTGTGGCGGCGCAGCCTCTGTGACTACTTACAGAACCGTCCGTTTTCTCCTCCATTTTTTGCCAACTGATCCCTGATTTACTCATATTCAACAGTGGCCGTTCTCACCATCGAGCGCCGATTTCTCGTGGGTGCTTGGATAGGAACGGAACGTTCGTGAGCTCGAACGAAACGTTATCCTTTGAAGTACCTTTCCGAGAAAACTTATGATCCAGACCACGTTCTCACGTGGCTCTGCAGGTCGAAGAAGCGCGACCACACTTCTCAAACACACCTTTTCTTTGATCGCTCATCAGACGACGAAAGTGGCAGCCTACCATTTTCGGATTAAACCGGCAACATACCCTCTTCCTGCCTCTCGTCGATGAGCCTCCGAAACTCGTCAGCGCTGTCTGAATCGCCTCGAGCAGCACCGGCCGCCGCCCTTAGACCGCGTCGGGAGCAACAGCAACGTGTATCACACCACACACCGTCATCGCACGGGGCAGTGGTCGCCGAACCCACCGCGCCATTACCTGACGTCTTTTCGCACCCTGCAGTCGTCGCGTATGTCGCAAACCACCCCAACCGCCCCATCCCAAAGTTCGGCGCGTACTACTATATACTGCAGACGCTCGGAGAAGGCGAGTTCGGCAAGGTCAAGCTCGGGCTACATTCCAAGTACGGTGAAGAGGTTGCTGTCAAACTCATACGGAGAGAGACTGCTGACAACGAGGGAAAGATGGCAAAGATAGCGAGGGAGATTGAAATTTTGGACGTGCGTCTGCTGCGTTCGCGCTTCTCTTTCATTGTTCTTACCCATCTCGACAGATGCTCAAACACCCCAACATCGTCCGTCTGTACGACGTCATTGAGACCGACAAGTACATAGGAATCATACTCGAGTACGCCTCCGGAGGTGAACTCTTTGATCACATTCTCGCCCACCGATACTTGCGAGAGCGCGACGCCGCCAAGCTCTTTTCCCAGCTTATTTCTGGTATCTGGTACATGCACCAAAAGAACATTGTCCACCGCGATCTCAAGCTCGAGAACCTACTTCTAGACCGCCACCGCAACCTCATCATCACCGACTTCGGCTTTGCCAACCATTTTAACCGCAGTCGAAACGACCTGATGGAGACAATGTGTGGCTCACCCTGCTACGCTGCCCCTGAACTCGTTAACAGCGATGGGCTTTACGTCGGTACGGCTGCGGACATCTGGAGTTGTGGGGTCATCCTATACGCGATGCTTTCCGGGTACCTCCCCTTCGATGACGACCCTACGAATCCTGATGGCGAAGACATCACCAAGCTGTACGCGTACATCGCACGCACCCCCCTTTCCTTCCCTGATCACATATCCGACGAGGCGTGTAGCCTGCTCGGTGCGATGCTTGTCCCCGACCCGCACGAGCGCGCAGATCTCGCCACCGTGATGCGACACCCGTGGTTTGCAATGTACGCGCGGGAGGTTACGACTTTCGGGCTCACGGTGATGGAGTTGGAGAGAATGGCTGAGGAGGGGCCCACACGGCGCTTGGCGTACCAGCGCGGGGCAATCAATGGGAAAACAGCACCGCAGACACCACGCAGTCGACAGAGGACTAGGGGCAAACACAGTGACCCGCCTGAGGTGTTCCCGGCTCATGGCGGCGAGTGGGACCCATTTGCACGGACGGGTGGTCCACTGAAGGGCGCCGTCGGTAGCCCGCGGAAACAGAAGGCCACAGAGCGGGTGGCGGGTGAGAAGGGAAAGGAGCGGGAGCGGGAACAGGGACATAAAGAAGACAAGTTCCGGCATACCATACAGGTTGAATATGAGGAGCGGGGTAAGCCGCGTGATGGGCGGCATCGGGAGCGGCAGAGCTCGAGTCGAGGACCGACTGAAAGCCACAGAACACCTCTGACAGCCGTGGCCCCGTTGCCCGTAGTACACAACGGCACCGCGTCCGCCTTTGATGGAGGCGGTAGTGATACCGTCTCTATAACACAGTCCCCGACAAAGGGGCGACGGCGTCGGACAAGTCGCTCGTCAAGCACGAAACACGGCCACCCGAACAATGCACTCCCCGGTCCGCCGTCGTTGCTTTCGTCGTTGGAGAGCACGGCAGAGTTCCCGCCAGAATTGAATGGCGCAAAGGACCCCGGCCAACCTAACCAATCTCCCTCCGACGCCGCTCAAGAGAGTCGCATCAAGACCGAAACTCGACCTCAGCTTGCGCCGCTAGTCATTGATGTCCCCGCCAACGCTTCTTCAAGTACGAAACAGACGTTTAAAACAACCGTGCAGCCCAACATGAGTGATGTGGGAACGCAGGGTAGTCCAAGCAAACCGAACAAGGTCATGCAGTGGTTCCGCAAGGGTCGTCGCTCCATCACTGTCAGCGGCCCCAGTCCTTTTTCACCCGCCCATGACGCAGCGGCATCATCCGTAGAAGTATCCACCATTCCGCACAAGCCCGCGCCACCCACACCATCCCCATCCCCATTCCTAGTAACACCCGGAACGCGTGAGCACAGGCAGCGCACGACATCCGCGGTGTCGATCACCTCGCTCTTTAGACGGTCGGCCGGTGTCGCGGGGCCTTCTAGTGGGGCCGGCAAGGCTGTGATGCGGATCCACCACGGCGCCGTCGACCACGAGATGATCACTGCCGGCCGGCCAGCGGAGGTAATGGAGCACATGCGGGACGTCCTCTTGGGAATGGGTATAGATGCTCAGGTCGAGGGAGACTTCAAATATCGGTGTATACGGCCTTCAAGACGCCACAATAGGCAAGATGCGACAATTACTAGTGCTGGGACCAACGGGGTATGTTCTTTTGTCATCCAGTTTGGGTCAGCTCGTTGAAATAGGTTGTGTAGGTCGGTTCTCCGTCGCAATCCGCCTTTGGTGGAGGCAGCGGAGTGCTCCGCGGCCTCCTCTCGCGTCGTCAGCCCTCGCCGGCCAGAGCAGCATCAATAGAGAACAATTCATCCCACAGCAGCAGCATCTTGCCAACTCCAAATCATATTGACGCTGTGTATGGCAACCTGTTGGAAGATGTCGGAGACGAAGTCCGATTCTCCGTCGAGCTTACACGTCTCGATCGGTTAAAAGACACGTACAGCCTGGATATTCGACGGCTCAAGGGCAATTTGAAGAGCTACAAGTTTCTCTACGACACCCTCCGAACGTGAGCCTTGCTAACTTCTGTGTCGTTCCTTCGCTAAATCTCTCCATTGAAGGCGCGCCGATTTGCAAAGATGATGCCTAACTACTTGTCTTAAGCTCAACTAATTTTATTTGCTTAAACTCCTTCCTTGACCTGTGCCTTGTTCAAACGCAGTCGACAATTAGCTTTGTATTTTTAGGCCCCATGCGATATCTCCTATTTGGGAAGTTTGGCGGAATGATTCCTAAGATCTGGGTGGGAGATAGGCTCCACTGACTGGCTCAACGCTCATTTCACTCCGCCCCTCTTTCAATTGTGCGAACCCTCGCACATCCCGCAGTTGGTTGGCTATATACAAACACTGCGGACCGCAGTAGTCGAGGCCGACGACTCGGAGCACGCGTACATGTTAAATGACCCACCACAGAGATCCAACTCATACACTCATACAACCCTGCCCCAGATGAAGGCCCGCATTTTCTGTCACGACTCCCCCGAGGTCCCTGAGCCCGGGACTACCACTCTCTCCAGCATCCCTACCCGTCCCACCGCGAGCGGTATTCCGCACCACCCCCACCACCCCCACCACCACAAGGCATGGGCCCATTGCGAGATCCTTCCTGACATGCCCTTCGACGGTCCCCACGGGAAAAGAGAGCTCGGCGGCGCGGTCTTTTTCGGGATGTTCCTCGGCCTCCTCCTTTGTGCAATCCCACTTCTCGTCCTCCTGCGCAAAGTGAGGCGACTGAAGAAGATGGGCAGGCGCGGGGACTTCCATGGAGGCCGATGGAAATTCAAAGGACAAGGCCCGCATCACGGCCATGGCCCGCACCGCGGTTTCCCTGAATATGAGCCCGAGCACTTGGTGAAACCCGAGTACGAAGCACTGCTAGTGAGTTTATTCCGGGACGTTGTCAACGCATGGCTGATTATTGTCCAGGATTATTAGACAAGGAAATCGCCAGACCCTCACCTCCCCCACCACGATAGAATGGACATCAGCCTTATATAGTATGGACTGCCGTAGTCTCTTTGGACACATTTGGACGCTATAACGATACTACCCTCGTTCCTCGCTCGTTATATGTACTACCGCGACTTTGTGTACCCCATTGTATTGATTTATCCCAACATGATTCCAACTTGGGAATCAAATATACGTTGTAATGGGACCGCGCAGCCAATTTCTAGGTACAGTACGTGCTTGTTCTTTATTGGGACCTCTGCAGTAATACCCCTCCTCCTCCTCCTCCCCGACAGGTAAGACTGAAGACTGAGGCCTGAGGATAACATTCATCTCAACCGTTCTATAGATTTCTTCCTCTCTGCATGCGCGCGCAAAATTGCCTACCTCTGCAAAAAAATTATCTGGTGGCCGCAATTTTGCCCGAATTGCCTCGAAATAAAATTTGGAGATGTGTATAGTACCCAGAAGTGTAGTAGCCAACTTATCAAGCACCAGACGACCCTTTGAGCACAGCAGAAAATCTGTAGTCGGAAACCGACGGATTTTGATCCAATTGATCGCCCGCCAAATCCTGTGGTAATTTTTTGGCTGCATCATTTGCCGTCCCGTCTCGGCAACTTCGCTGAGCCTTCAATTCTGCTTCAATAAATAAGCCACCTGAGATTCAGCCTCTTGATATTCTAGAAATACTCAACACAGATGCCGGAGTCCACCCAGGAAGATGTGCAGAGGTACGAGACCGATCAAAATCCTTTCGCAGAAAAGGTATGGCTTCCACTTGTCTATCATTTGAACAGGACCAATGTCCGCATTAAATCTACTGCACAGCTACATTATAAAAAGGACACATCTAGCCGCGCGCGCAGGGCAGAAGCATCATGAATTACACCTTCTCCTCAGCCGTCGACGGGTCATGGGAGTGCTCCGCCGTGTGGTCTTCTACATGCTGCGTCTCCGCCTTGGCGGTATATGTCTCGTTCGCCATCATCATCTCCTTGCGGTATTTCTCAGAACCACGGACTACAAGCGCATGCGACGGTCAGCGGCAGAACGACGATGGAGGAAGGGAAAAGGCTCACTCGTGGAGTTTTTGTAGAGGAGGTCGATTTGCTCGAGAGACAGGCCCTGTTGATGATGCGTCAGTTAAACAGCCGACGAGAGGACTAGCGGCGCGACACACCTTGGTCTCGGGGACGAAGAAGTACGTGAAGATGAGGCAGCCGACACAGGTCGAGCCCCAGAGGAAGAACACTTTGACGCCGAGGCCGGCGGTCGCGACGCCGTTCGGCTGTCCCTTGGTCGACGGGTCGACGAGGTACGGCGTTGCGTATCTACGGCGGAGTGAGTTTAGCGATGTAGGAGAATGGAGGGCGGACGCACCCAATGCCGAAGTTCCACAGCCAGTTGCTGGCAACAGCGAGAGACATGCTCTTTGCGCGCAGATTCAGGGACTGAAAAAGAGTCGCGCGTTAATTCAATCGGTGGATAGCAGGGGGCTTTGGTGGAGACTCACGAAGATCTCGCCGGTAATCACCCCTAGAGGCTAGGTTAGGAAGCGAATCATGAAAGCAAGGAAACACGACGAACATGCGACGGGGCCCCACGAGATGGCAAAGAAGGCGATATAGAAGCACACGAAGGCAATCAGGACGCGTTGGGCGGCGAGATTGACGGCGCCCTCAGCGTCGGCTTGACCAACGGTGACGCCGACCTGTACATATCCTCAGCGAAATTCAAGTACATCCGGAGAAGCGGCTTACGATGGCTACGATGTACTCGGATATCAACATTCCGGCGGCACCGATGAGCAAGAGGCGGCGGCGCCCAACCCGGTCGATGAGCTGGATTCCGACGATGGTCATGACAGCTAAAAGGTACGGATTAGCAGAGTCCTCGGAGCGGCCGCGAGGGACGTACTGTTCACAACGTCGGTGATGATCCTGGATTATAACCTTGCATGAGAGGCGGAAACGCAAGAGGTCGACCGAGGCGACATACGTGATGATAAAAGCATTCTGGATGCCGGCGCTGCGGAAGAACGTCGTGCCGTAGTAGAAGATGAAGTTGATACCGGTGAGTTGTTGCCACTGCAGCCTTAATCAGCAATCGCCCGGAATGGAGTCAGAAAAACTGACCCCCTGAAGGAAGATACCGGTCCAGGTTCTCAGCCCGTTCTTGAACTGGCCGTTCCGGAAGCAATCTGTTTTTTTTTGTTAGCTTTCAGGGGATGCGGAAGGCAGTTTCATTTACCCATGTAGCTGGCGGTCCCAATGGACTGTTCGGCATGGAGCGCGAGCTCAATCTCGTGGCATTCGGCGTCGACGGCTGCGGAATCCGCGGGGCTGTTCGTCAGGCGGGACAGCGCTTTGCGCGCCGAGTCAACACGGCCTTTGTACATCAGATAACGGGGAGACTCCGGGAGCAGCATCATTCCGCCGCCGAGGACGGCGGCCCAGGCGAATTGGATGGTGATGGGGATCTACCATCGGTTAATGCCAGAAATCTTTTGGAGGTGAAAGACAGCGTACCTGCCACGCGGTGTGGTTCTGGATGTCCTTGGTAGAGTTCAGCACGATGGCAGCGAGGAGGGCACCGATCGTGATTGCGAGCTGGTAGAGGCCGACAATCAAGCCGCGAATGTTCTTGGGTGCACATTCACTCTGATACATGGGAACCTGTGTCCGGCGAAGTCAGAGAGTGTCGCCGCATGCGGAAACGACGTACAAGGCAGGAGATGAGGCCGACTCCAAGACCGGCGACGACTACAGCAAGATTATTAGTACATTGATAAAAAAAAAAAAGGGGACAGATTACGCACAGCGTCCAACGACGAACGTCACCCACTTGGTGTCTAACTGAAGACCGACACCCAGCATGAAGACGATGCAGCTCGAGACAATTCCCCATTTACGGCCGACCATGTCTCCCATCGGGTACGCAAGCAACGCGCCAAAGAATGTTCCGGCGGAGAGGATGGAGACCTAGAATACATGCACGCTTAGAGACGGCGGCGGCAAGCGTTGCGTGAACGTACCACCAAACTCTTATTTGAGGTCTTCAAGTAGTAGTTATTCGAGGTGGCGCCCAGGACGCCCGTCGGATCGAAAGAACCAAAGGTTTCCAACCAGTCAGTCATGGCAATGCAACCTCCGATGGTGCCTGTATCATAACTGAAAGAGATGTCAGCTAAACATACAGGGTAGATGTATTGAAGAACTCGCCCATAGAGAATTCCGCCAAAGGCTACACAACGCTCAGTCAGAACCAAATAAATAGCCCTTTCTTCAGGTTGGACTTACCGGCGAAAGCGCTCATAATGATGGCCCATGCGAGGGACGCGTTGGATACGCCCCCGGCTGTTGTTGTAGGTCCACCTCCCATTTCTGTGTGATATAGGGTGAGGTAAGGAAAGAGTGGGGGATAAAAAGTGAAACCAGCGCGACATTTAAGGCGCATAAGTAGGCCCTAAAAATAGCCGGGATGATCAATGTCCCGATTTGGCTTCTGTTGGACCCGGTAGGCTCGTCATTTTGCTCCAGCCTGGTCCAGCCTTTGCGTTGGGAGGAAATGGATTGCCTTCTATTTTGCTCCAGTGGAATTCGTCCAATAAAATATCCCAGCCCCATCGTATGGCCAACGAAAGAGCGGAAAAGCTTGCTGTAGCCATTTCATACGGCGGCGCCATGTTCAGCCTGAAGCCCTGGTTTTGTCATATCCATCGCAAGAGCGCGCGCGCACGGACGCTGAACGAGCCCGTAATACCCCGCAGAAGCAATTGTGATTGGAATCAGTCTTAATCAGTCAGCCCCAGGCCTGGGGGCCAAGTTGGGGGCCCATGGGCAACCCGTGGGGTATCCAGACTGGTGTCTAGTGCTTGGGATGGCCGTTGGTTGAACGTTGAGGTGGAGCATTGGTGTGCCTTGTAATCGATCGGCTGAGGTGTAATCGAAGTCCACCGGGACATCGCTCGTCACTCAGTGCAAGTCGGGACACAATCGGATCTGTTCCGAAATCACCCGCGAGTGCACTTCGGACGCAGCCGCGGCGTTGACTTGAACTCGGGCGTTGCTCGGGCGAGTCACACAGGTTGTTGGTCGAGTCATCGGTAACTTGCTAAATGGACCAACCTTGTCTTTCGACGGAACATATTACCAAGACCGCACCACCCAATGACTGAGCGGTCTCTTCCTCGACGCGCCCAAATCGTGTCGCCAACGAGCAGAGTGCAACTCGAATACCCCCTCCACCCGCTCCCGCTCCCCCCCTCCGAGAGCTCGCAAAAATGGACGCGTTTCGTGCTCCTCTCCGACACCCACAACTCAACCTTTGAGCCGCCTCCGGGCGACGTCCTAGTGCACACCGGAGACCTCACGCAACGCGGGACACTGAAGGAAATGAAGAAGACCGTGGAATGGCTCTGCGCGTTACCGCATCCGCTCAAGATGTGATATCCGACTCATTATAAGCGTTCACGAGCTAATAACCCCAAAGAATAATTGCAGGGAATCACGATTTAGCGGTCCACCGCGAATGGTACGACGGGAACTGGCAGCGCATGCGCCACAAGAGCAAGGAGGTGTGATTTCCGTTCTTTTCGTCTGTCTGGCCTCTTAGATTTTGCTCCAGTCGGCGGAGGCTGTTGCCGAGCTGTTCAAAGGGCCCCACGCAGTCGCGGCTAACCTGGTGTACCTCCAAGACGAGCAATACAAATTCAGGGTCCACGAAGGCGGCAGAGAATGGAGCATCTACGGTTCCCCGGTGATTACCCTCCTTCCTTTCGCATAAAACCATCTAAGTAGCGCCTCAAACAGTGGTCGCCAGAGTTCGAAAACTGGGCCTTCGGCTATCCTAGGGAGGACGGTGAAGGTATACCCGCACCGCTCATCTACATGCACCCGTTATTGACATCCGCCCAGCACTCGTGTCGCAATTCCCGCACACCGACATCTTGTATGTACATCCAGCCGACTCCGATCCATGCCTACACATTGCTGACTGGTACCGCCAGGCTCACCCACGGCCCGCCGCAGAACCTCCTCGACCTGACGAACGGCGAGGTGCGCGCAGGCTGCGCGGCCCTTTCCGCCCGCGTCCGCACACTCCGCCCGCGCCTGCACGTCTTCGGCCACATCCACGAAGCGCGGGGCGCATACACTCACCTCTGGGACGCCGACGACGGGCTGGAGGTGCAGAACCGCTCGCAGCTGTGCGAACCGGAGGAGGATGTCGATGAAGATGAGAGTGAAGAAGCGACGGTGCCCGATGCCATTGTGAATCTGCCTCCCGGAGCCCAGACAGTGTTCGTCAACGCCGCTAACTCGCCTTCGGGCCCGAATATCTGGAGGAACGGCAAGAGGGTGAGGGTAGGTGGACCGGGCGTTGCGCCAATCATCGTGGACTTGTTGGAGTGATGTGTGTAATCGTGGTGCCTTTTGTATTTAGGTGGATTAACGCTGGTTAAATATGCTACACATCGGTGCGAAGCAAATGCCCATATGTACAGTCAAATTCGTCATGTTGTTGATACACCTATTGCTTACAGTATGCTACATCAATGTGAGTAGAAAGGGAAAATGCATAGTACATGCAGAGTCAAATGCAGTCGTCCATAGATCAGTCCATAGTCCGTGGTCCACACGATGCATAGTCATATCACATCACCGATACCCATTCCCCGCGCCCCCCGCCACATCCAAATCCAGCACGACCCGGCACAGCGGGCACGTACAGCTCCGCACGACCCAGCGCGCGAGGCACCGCTCGTGAAACGCGTGCCTGCACGCGTCGATCAGGCGGGCTCGCTCTGCCTTCCGGAACTGTGTCATACAGATGCCGCAGCGGTCTACGGAGGTGCCGAGCAGCGCGAGCTTGAGCTTCACGCGGCCGTCCTTCGTAGTGCGCCGGCGCTCCACCTCGATGGCCCCCGTTAAGAGCACAGACGTCTTGGCAGCGGATCGCCATGGCGCGGCACTGGGCCGTACAGGCGTGGCGGGGCCAATGAACTCAGAGAGAAACAGCAAAGCCTAGCCAAATCAACAATCAGCCAACGTCGAAAAACCCGGGAGGACGTACATCGTAATTTCTCCCATCGCGCTGGTCATTTTCGAGCTGCGCGAGCAGAACATCCAGATCCGTGACCTCCATAAACTCAGGGCGCGGCGTTGCCGGCGCCGCCAGATCTACAGACGAAGCAGACGACGTACGCTCCATTTCCGCCGCTATCGGTGTCAGCTGATTCAAATCTGCCGATACTGAGGGTGTTAGAAGTTGTGCCGTCGGTGTTTCTGCGTCGCCTAGATCGATCAACAATCCCTCCGGCACGCTCGGCGGCTGCTCCTCGGGCTGCGGGAAGTCGGGGTGCGGTGCATACGTTGAGTCCACGACCACACGGGGCCGCCGCGGGAGAGGACGGCCGGGATAGTGGTGTTGGTGCGTGTGTTGGGCATCGCCGTCTACGCCCCGGTTCGTATCCTCTGAAGCCCCCGACGGAGAACGGGGTGCCGGGGACGGACTGCGCTGAATCTCGTCAATGGTCGGGGATTCAGGTTCCGCAGAAAGCGCAAATGGGGCCGTCGGCGAACTAGTTACAGGCGTTAAAGGGAGGGGCGTCCGCACTGCGCGGTCCAGATCGAGCTCCGACAATCCAGCGCGCAGAGGAGATGGGACGGGCTGAGCCTTCTTCTTGGGGGGTGGAGGGGGCGGAGGCTTCTTCGTGCGTACTGTAACGATTGGCGGGCCTGCACCAGGAACCGAAGGGGCCGGGGGTGAAGAAGGAGGGGGCGGTGGGGGCGCGCGGCGCTCCCGCTCCCGTGCAGGGCTAGACACAGCTGGTGGAACCCTGTTTCTGAATTTTGCCTGGCGGTCCCGTTCAGATAACGGGTGAATTGATGGAGATGCCGAGGCGGGCGACCTTGGAGGCATATTGCCCACGGGGACTTCCTGGAGAGAAGAGGCCGCCTGGGGCACAGGCTGAGCAGTAAGATCTGCCGGCAACTCCGACTCCACTATTTCCCAGGAATCCAATGCTTCACCGGTTGCGCGTTCCTTGCCTTTATGCGAGAAAAATCGTCGCGGGCCCAAGAAGCTCTCGCTTCGTATGGATGGAGGAGAGGATGGTGAAGGAGGGGGGAATGGCGTTGCCGAGGTAAGATTGCGCAGTGAAGTTGTGCTACGGAAGGATGGAGAATTCCGTGAAAAAGCCAGGGAATGGGAGGGTGTGCTTTGGGCAGACAATGCGGGGCCAGAATCTCGAACATTCCGCGAAGGAAATAATGTCCGGAGAGGCGAGAGAGACAAATGACGTCGGTGTGCCCGAACATTTGAAGAGGGCGCCCAGCTCGAATTATCAGGGTCAGAATCAAGGATTCCACGACCTCGAGGGGCTGCCTGCGACTGTAGCGACGATCGCTCGGTTATAGGTCCTCCAGATTGTGGCAAGGTTCCAGTATCAACTATATCGAGAGAGGTGTCGTCGGATTCGGAGTCCGAGTCTGAATGGCGTGATGCTTGGGGTGTAGTGAATTGGCCAAGTGTTGTGGTGCTCGGATACACAGAGACCGGCGGGGACGATATAGCCTCCTGAAACGAGGGCGGCGGGTAGTCAGGTATATCATCTAGCGCTACAGCGGTTCGTCGGCATGCCTCAAAATAAATAACTACACCAGGACTCACAATCGTTATACTGCTCTTCCGTCCGCGATGTCCGCCTTGTGCGATGCATAGAGGAGGATGGCGTATTATTCGGGGCCCTTGGCCCGCTATTAAATCGAACAGGTTCCTCGCGCGGTGGGTTCCTTGTCGATTTATTCTGCTTTGCTTTCCTTCGCTTCCCATTATTATCTGGTGGTACCAGAGTAAGCTGGCCGTGATGAGTTATGAGGTGGGTGAGATAAGGTGCGATATGTGCTGCGTCCGCTCTTTGTGGCGGCATTGTGGGCGTAGACTTAGAGTCGTGTAGGACGCATGGAAGCAGCAATATAGTTGTTTACTTCGGAGGGCCGTGAGCAACAACCCGCTCCAACCCAAATCCGGTAATTTTCCGGAAACGCCCACAACTCTGATTCTAGGCCGTTTCAGCAAAATTTTGGTGAGCGCATCGACGGCACAGAGTGCGGTCCTGCAGTTTCTAAATCCAATCCTTCATCGTAATTCGTTCCGAGACAAATACAAGTGAATTAATAGTGGGCGTTGAATACAACGAACAGTATAATTAGAGCGCTCGAAGGATGGACGAATAATTATCTGCAATCCACCGGTCTCCGCCGAGGTCTCGGACCCATGAAGGAGAAACTCTTCTGTTGGAACGGACAACGCGAGTCGCATTCACCACCCACGAAGGGTTTTCGTCTTCAGAGCCTTCTGCACCCCCGTCATCCTCCTCGCTAGACGATCTGTCACTATCCTGCTCAGCGTAAAGGAGGGAAGGGAGCGTCATTGCCCGCGAAAGGCCCCTTTCTTCCCCCAAACTGCGCAACTCTGCGAGGACACTCGCGGGAACGGAGCCGACAGACCCCCCGAACCGGCGGTGCATCTTTGCAGTCCGAATAGGAGGCATCGCCTCTGACGAAGGTGGATACGGTGCGGGCATCAAGTTTGCAGTGTGGGATTGAGAGAGCCCAGGTGTTGGGGGAGGTAGAGGAGTGGGTGGAATTATATGGATCGGAAGTAATTTCTCCGAGTTCAGGATTGGACTCGGAATATCTGGTTGGGCGGGCGATATGGGGGAGTCCGACGGGTTGCAGATGTAAAAGCGTTGGGCCCGTTTTTTGGCAGGCCGTGCCTCCAAGTCTACGAAGCAACCCCCGGAAGCTCGCCGCCGGAGCGTGAGTCGCGCCGCGACTGAACTGGGAGTCGAAGGGTGGGCGGGCGGTGGGGGTAATGGTCGGAGTTCCCCGCGTTTCTTTTCTGCTCGTAGGGAGAGATTTCGGTGTGGACTATCGCAGTAGGGCGGAGGAATATCCAGATGCAGTGCGTCTCCGCTGCGCACGGTTTCGAATGAGGATTCAAGGGTTGTGATGGGCATGAGGAAGAAGCCAAGAAGAGGCTCAGGCTGAAGCAGAGAGGTTTCACAAGAACGTGAGCAGACTGGCAGGCTTCAAGTTGAGAGTCGTGGTCCTTGTTATCATTGACATGACATGAACCGCATGGCGTAGGCGGAGTGGCGAAACCCAATAGATTAACAATAGACAGGTCCCCGGTGAGCCAAGGAATTGACGCCGGCTCAAGACAAGAACGAGTCGCAGATCCATCAGCGTTGATGACGAATCCGCTAAAAAAAACTGATTCATGCAAGATCCACGAGGCGGAACCTTGTGAAGCCTTCAACGTTCAATTCAATGACACGTTTTTCTGGAATCCAGGTCTCGCATATTTACCAAAGTCTGCCAGATATTCCTACATATGGGATCTTGGAATCGCCGTAGGGACGCTGGTCGGATCACCAAAGCACAGCCACGATGAGCCAGGTTGACTCAGCCAATTTTAGCAGAGTCATTATTTTAGGATTGGATGGCCGAAAGAAATTATAGGATGCTTCCAAATATTATCGTAAGGTAAGAAGGTACATGTACTAGTGATAGGACTCAGTTAAGCTTGCCCAGCGCCTGGGTCCTGCGTCCGGAATAAGTGTAACTGGAAGGTGGCACTGCATCCCCCATGTCGCTTGACGACCCGAAGTTCGGACGTGCGCCACCGCGCTACAGAAGATCTATCTCACGCTCGAGTTTCCCGAGGATTGGCGGCGGCGGCAGAGGAAGGGGTGAAGGTGGCTCCCGGCGCTTTCGGCGTATATCCATCCAAAATATCAAAAGTAATCCAATAGCGATGACCGCAGCCATCGCTGAAGCGATGAGTGCCCACACCGGAATCTTGTGCTCGCCCGAGTCCGGGGTATCGCCCTCGCTGACTGATTGCGAAGCAGTGGAAGTATAAGGACTTGCAGGGACGCGGGCAGCGTCAAGCGCATCTGAGATACCCAAGAGCTGCCCCCAAGGCGCCATCCCGAATGCGCCTTGAATAATTGAGAGGGCGAGCTCCGTATCGGCGGCCGATAGAAACGTGGATACATCCGTGATGTTTCCGGCCAGCCAAGTCGAATCGGTTCCAATGAGGTCGCTGGTGTTGTCTGCATGGAATATCCGGATGGCTGCGATGAAACCGGCACTCGAAGCAAGGTTATTCGCCACGACGCTGAAGACGTTCACGTCCGGATCAAGGCTAACTGTGAACTGCTGTGCATAGTTCCAAAGGGAGAGAGTGCCGGCGACATTTGGATCATATGGCGGGGAGCCCACATATCGGCCGTTGACGTACAGGTCGAAGGTGTCGTCGACTGTGAGCAAAAGCTGCGCATAGGCCGCACTCTTCCCACTCGGGGTCGACACGGTTTTTCTGAACCCAGTCTTCCCCACCGGAGTAGAAGCGCTGGATGAGTTTAGGGTCGACCAAATCCATGTACTGGCCGAGAGATCCAGAGGAGCAACGGCGGGAGCCGGCATAACGGTGCTTGGCCAAGGTCCGGATCCGTAAGGGGCGAGAACGGCCGCACTCGTGAAGGCAGAGCTGTTTAGCGGCATCGGGAAATCCGCAGGTATATCGGCAGCAGCGCGCCAACTGGAGTCGGAAACGAACGAATCCGTGGTGTTGTCGGTGTATGTGATTTCGACGGCCACCAACAAACCCGGCGCAGGCGCCGCCGAGTCGGTGGTGCTGGCTGCCAACACCGAGAACACATTCGTTGACGTATTGAGGGCCGCCCTAAACACATGGGCAAACTTCCAGTCGTCCGTCCCATTTGCAGCTCCGATTGGCTGCCCGTTGACCCAGAGCGTAAAAGGGTCCGCAGCGGTCATTGAGACCACGGCATTCGCGCCCGTCTTTCCTGGGGCGCTAGTGAAAGTCTTGAGGAACGCGACGTTTCCTGCCGGTGCCTTCAGGGAATCAATTGGATCCGGGAACCAGATCCATGACGCCGGGGAGAACCCACTAGGGATCGTAGACTCCCGGGCTGCGAATCTCGTGCGGCGTACGAGGCGTGCATGGACACCTGCATTGATATTACAGGTCAGCAAGCTGAACACACCAGAAAATAGAAGAATGGCGGACCAATCGAAGGGACATGGGTCAGAACGAGCGTGAGGGTGAGCAAAAAGTAGAGACCAGCTTAAACAAAGACGCGTATGAGTTCCGCATCGGATGTCTTTAAACAATTCAAAATACCTCGAGAAATCATCGATCAACGACTCCGAGTAGATTCGTGAAGTAAAGAGGCGGGTGATACCACAGAAATCGGACTCATTAGCTGGCCTTGTACTGGTAATCCAAGTCTTGGCCATGTTTGAGTGATCCGAGATCTCCTTCTCCACAGCCAGTCGCGATTGATGGTGATCAAATCTGGGCTAATCTAGAACCATAGGCGTTAGTATATGCGCTAGTGAGATTGTTGATCCCGCGTACGTCTGCATCGAGCTCTGCGACTTCCGTGGCAAAAAGGCTCCCCGAGTATTAAAGCTTGAAGAGGCGTAGGGTTCCAGACAAGTCCCAGAAGTAAAGTCGAATAATCGGTCCAAGAATATCCATAGGCTTAAGGCTATCCCTATCCAAGGTAACCGCCTAGGAAATGAAATGAATTCATCTCATCGACATTGCCGGGCCAACATTGACCACCCGTGCGACCTCGAATGTCCGGACATCAGGGATCGACCGTCTCCGAGCGATGAGGTTCAGCTGTGTTACAACGGGTCGTTCCGACTTGTGTTACAACGGGTCGTTCCGACTCGTGGTAGGTATATTCCTGCACGGTCCCGTTAAGTGATGTCCTTGAAATTGCCCGGCCAACGCTGACCGTCTAAGACTCCAAGTATGACCGTCCGTGCGACCTACTATCGAGCGATAGGGTTCGGCCGATGTAAAACTGCGGTGATGCGCAGAATTCTAATGGAGTCCCGGGAGCGGCCTTTACGCATTTGGACGCGCCGAAAAAGATCAGGTACCGTTACGCCAAGGCATAGGTTGGATGGTGACGAGAGCGCGCAAACCGGTCCTTCAAGAACATGGTGGAGGGACAAGACTTGGACAAGACAAGTGCAAAAATCAGCACAGCCCCCATACTTGGTAACAAATAAATTCAGAGCCCGATATAATACTAATAGGTGTCGCTCCAGTACCTATCTAAGCTATAGATTTTAATCAGGGTGGCCACGTCGTACACTAAGAATGTCTCTAAGAATGCTATAATACGATGGATTGCTGCTAATATACAGAACAAAGAAAACACGAAACCAATGCAACCACGCCCACAACGGTTACCGAGACGCCTCGCCAGTTGAGCCGAGTGCAGAGGACGCTGTGCCGAGTGCAGAGGACGACGAATACGTGTAGCTGGGGGGCGGCAATTCAGGCTCAGAGTCGGGGTGCATGCCATTCATGCGCATGACTGTCACCATATCGACCTTGCTGCTTGGGGGCACCGGCAACGCCCGCTGACTCGGAGGATACACAGAAGCGTCTGAAGGGTCGGTGTGGAGGTCGGTGTGGGAGTCGGTGTAGTCGGTGGTGGGGGCCACGGGAGGTAAAAGCGGGGCAACGGGCGTGAAAGGCTTCGGCTCCTCGAGGTCTTGCTTCGCGCGCGACGAATCCCGTCGTCTGCGCCGCACAAGGAGGGAAATGACAAGCAACGCCACGACGAATACCACCGCGACGATCGGACCGACGATGGCGCCTATTGGAACTGAGTGTTTTCCTGATGCGGGCAAACTGTTGCCGCTCGGAGACGCAGAGGGGTTGGTGCTGTTGCTGGTGAAAGGAGCGGTAGGGACGAGAGTGGCGGTGAGTCCATCGGAAATGCCGAAAAGCCCCCCCCACGGCGATATACCCAGCGGGCCTTGGGCAACCGAGGGTGATAGAAGATTGTCGGGTGTTACGAGAAATGTGGACGTGGATTCAAAGTTGGGGCTGTATTGCCACGAGGAATCCGACCGTATAATATCGGTGGTTCCGTCGTCGTAAAAGACCTTGATGGCACCGATGAGCCCCGCGGCTCCGTCGTTTAAGTTTTGTGCAATGACAGTGAACACGTTCGAAGTAGGGTTGAGTGGGACAGTGAACTGCTGGGCATATTCCCAAACACCGACGAAACTGGGGTTATTGGGATCAGGGGGCGGTGCCCCAGTATAGGCGCCGTTGACGTAAAAGTTGAAGGTATTGTCAACTGTGAGGAGGACAGTGGCGTTTTTCGCGTTTTTCCCAGAGGGGGTGGAAAATGTTTTTCGGAATCCAATGATAGCCGCTGCGGTTGTTCCATTTGCGTTTGGCGTCGACCAAACCCAAGTTGATCCCGTAAGGCCCAGAGGGTTCGGATCGGTAGCGGGGAGGGTAACGCCCCCCCACGATCCTGATCCGTACGCTGCTGCGACGGCAGCTGGTGCAAATCGAGAGGGATCGGCGGGGGTAGGGAAATCTGAAGGAATATCCCTGGATGCCGTCCAGCTGGAGTCGGATATGAAAGTAGAGGTGGTGGAGTCAGTATATGCGACCTGGACAGACGCCAACAGCCCTGGCAGCGGTCCGGCAGAGTTGAAGCTATTCAGAACCAGCACAGAGAACACGTTCACGGACGCATTCAACTGCGCTCTGAACACTTCGGGTGTCTTCCACTCGTCTTGAGCCGTTCCAGAAAATCCGATCGGATGACCATTGACCCACAAGGCAAAATGGTCAACTGCGGTTATGGAGATGACTGCAGAAGATGCAGTTTGGCCAGAAGGCGTCGCGAACGTTTTCAGAAATGCAGCATTTCCCGCCGATGAGTTGGCTGTGCCATCGGTGTTTGACGTCCAAATCCATGACGCCGACGACAACCCACTGGCTGTCGCGTCTCTCCTCACAAAAGTGCTGCGGTTTGGTCGGGGTACAGAGCGTGCGCGGACATCTTCATTAACGGTCAGGGAACCATGTACTGCATAGAGAAATCGAACTAACGCACGAAACGAAGGGGCGTTGGACAGAATGAACGTGAAGGAGAGTAAAAGTAAGAGGCCGACTGGAATTCTCTGGTCAGCGTCGACTTGTGGGGCCATAAGAAAGTATAGTACCTGGGGTCAACATCGATCAACGACTATAAGGCGAGATGGTGGAGGTCCTGGGGAGAGAGGCAAAAGCGGCGCTCAGTGCTCGCTCATGATGGTAACTGGTTCCTGTTTTAGTGCGGGCTGATGGGCTGATGGGCTCCCGCGAATGAATGACCTGCCTTGTCCGGCACTGGCTCACGGCGGAAGACAACATCCGGACATCCGAGCGCCTACTCTGCTCTATTGCTTGCGAGCGCGCTGTAGTGGAGCAACGAAGCGAGGGCGGATCAAGCAATCACGGGAAGAGTATCCCGAATCATTTCACGCTGCCTCGACGCGATCACGTGGCACATGTGCTGCAGAATTTGTGCGAGGCTTCCACAACCGAGGGATCCTGTGGAGTGACCACAGTGCGTGCTTACTTGAATACCATAATACAAGAAAAGGAACTACCGGATGCAAGGACGTATATCAAGTTCAGCTGGAAGTTTCCAATGGGGGAAGAATCTTCTTCAACCAGGAGGCTAGATCGCTGAGCTCGTCATTGCGAATAGAGTGAGCGAGAGCATCGTAGGCGTGGAAATCAATTCCTACAGGAGCGCCGGGATAAGGCGCCGCCGAGAGTCCTATCTTAGTCACAAGAAAATCCACACAGGCACGGCCAAGCTTATATGTCACGAGAGGATCTTGCGTCCCGTGTCCCCAGAAGATAGGAATAGAGGAAGCATGCGGAGACGCCATCTAAAAATCAGGGATGAATACAGCAACTTGTTGAAGATGGCTGCGGGAACTGCACCGATTTAAATTTGTTTCTGAGAGGGAGCCGCGCGCTCAGCACAAATAGTCCCGCAAGCTTCTTGGCCGTGGTCAGGCCAGTGAGCAGAGTCATGGCTGCCCCTTGCGACAACCCTCCAAGAACGATGCGGCTAGGATCCACGCCCGAGGCAACAATTTCCGTCAAGAGCTGGTCGATGGATGCTATGCTATTAAGCATGCCAGCTTCATCCTCTTCACCCGGCTTCGGAACTCTGACGGGCAGCTCAAAGGAGTATATATCGAACCATGATGGCACTATTCTCTTCATATTGCCGGTGACGGCAAGCAGGGGCCTGAAAATCGGCATTAGGAACGTGAAACAGAGCGCCGGGAGTGATGCAACAAACGCTTGGGGCAATATCCACTTCGTATGGGCCAATCCAGGATCTGAGCGGATTGCGTTGGCGAAAGGCAAAATGCCTTGGGAGGTGTCACCCAAGCCCTTTATCCGAATATCAGATAGATGGACGGCGCTTGAGTTCAAGAAATTCAACACTCGCATGAAGAAAGACAACAACCGCTGAGGAACTTGTGTTGGAGTCGATTGGGAGCTCAATGAAGGAAGGTGGCCGAACAGTAGCTGAGTCCGAATGCTGCGCAATTGACGTTTGCATTCAAGTTGGACGTCGTGCACCAGATGGTCGTGAGCAAGGCCGCGGCTGTGGCGGTGCCGGGCCCGGCTTCATTTGACTCCGACACTTGATCCGAGGAACGGCTTCCAAAGTTTGTACCCTCAACCTCAACCAACAATCATCAGGAGCGCCACCACATACAGTGTTACTTATCAGACGGTCCGTCGAGGTAGCTTCACTATCTTTAGTATACTTGTATGTGGAGGCGGGATCCAAACTTGTAAACATTGTAAACAACTGTTGGACCAGTCCGACAGAGCTCAACCAACAATCGATCACCCCCCTGGTCCCCCTTGGACTGCCCTGGCGCGCACTGCCCCAGGGCCCACTGGGTGCCCGGTGCCACCACGGTCTCTCGCGTTCAATAAGACTCGTAGCGTGCGATCCTAACCAACGGATGCATCATTACTACGTATACGGCCACCCGCGCTGCGTCGTCTTCTCAAACTTATAAATACCGGTAACCTTGGCGAGATTCACAGCTCGTCGATCTCGGGGACTAAAAATGGCACTCAACCGACTCCGAACAGTCTTCGCACGTTTGTTAGAGACTGATCTCACTCAAAATCTGCCTCCGAGCTGCTCGCCACGCATATCATCAAGTCAATCCAATCCCAACCTCACCTCTTGTCTGCATTCTGGTCCCATGTCGGACTTATTAGATACGGTGCAACGCGCGCGCAAAAGCCTCCGCTCCCAAATCCGTAGCAACAAGTTCAAGTTCGTATCTAAAGTTCGTATCTAGTATCTACGAATTTATCGCTCGATAAGCCTCTGGATGTGTGGTCGCATGCAAGAATAGAAGATCGCCCCACGCGCCGCCTTCGGGATCATTCAGCGGGCCGATACGCAGGCCTTTCTGCTAACGAACCTTGAACGAACCCAAGACCCTGATAGCCCCTCTATACCAGCGGAATAGCGCTATCTTCTCGCCGGCCCATGTGTACAACGAGTTCGGACGCACGTTGAGCGCGAGATGTACCTTTTCGGCCCTTCCGTGTCGGAAATAGCGAGGAAATAGTCGAAATGCGCTGCACATGTACGTCTACAGTGTCTCCACATGCACCTCGTCCTTCTTGCCGAATAAATTTATCTGGCGCGATGAATACAAAAAGGTGCGTCGGTTGCCAGCAAGTTCAGAGTCAAAGGCGATATCCCCGCATCCTCCGCCCTCGCGATGATGCTGAAGTCCCTTGCGTATCTCGGAGTCCTGTCGTCGTTCATGGGGAGCGCGTATGGATGGGGCGCAGTCGGCCACGAAGCGGTCGGGTACATCGCCATGCAGGTAGCCCACCCGTCCCCGCTATATACACGGGAATGTGCCGAAGCTGATACGCCGCGCAGTTCCTCAGCCCCAAGGCGCTCGCGTTCGTGCAGACTTCGCTCGGCGCGACTTATTCCGAGACATTGGGTGTCGCCGCTCCAGTAAGGAATGATCCCTCTCCCATATTTATTTATTTCTGAATCAATGGAACCGCAGTGGGCGGACACTGTCCGGAGCGAATCGGCTTACTCCTGGTGCGTATATATGCGCTTGGTTCCACCAGCCGGCGGGTTCTTAATGTACTGTCACGCAGGTCTGCGCCCTTCCATTTCGTTGATGCCGAAGGTCAGTTTACGGGAGTCGGTGCCCTGGATTCCGCTGATGTGCAGGCCCAGACAACCCGCCCACGTCGTGCTCCGTCTCGGAAACGCGGGACTGCAGTGGGCCGTGTATTCGTGCGCTCTCCGAACATATGCTGCGGTCTCTTGTTTATACAGCTCGCAGTAACCGCGATTGCCAACTACACGACGCGTGTGGTCCAGACTTCGCTGTCAGCTACCCAGCGTCAGGAAGCGCTTAAGTTCCTTGGTACGTCGATTAGGTTCAAGCTATATTCATACTGCTAACCGCTATTTAAACAATCAGACCACGTAAGTGCAATTTTTGAACCGTGAGCATTGTGGCATCGTGACATTGATGTGGCGAGTAGTTCATCGGGGACATCACGCAGCCTCTCCACGTCGAAGCGCTGGAGCTGGGGGGGAATGATATCGACGTGACCTGTAGCGGCTCTAGCACGAACTTGCACGCTGTGAGTCCATCTCGGCTTTCCTCGACGAAACAACATTAATAGTGTCTTAGACCTGGGGTACATTTATCCATCTTTCAGCTTGAACGACCCTAACCTTTCTGCAAACAGACACCGGGATGATCACCAAACTTGTGGCCGCAAACTACTCCGGCTCGGTGACCACCTGGGCCAACGCGCTCGCTAAGCGAATCAAGGTACCCTTCCAAACCTCGCAAATACCTAATTTCTCACCCCCGATTCCAAAGACGGGGACATTCAACTCCGCCGCCGTCTCGTCTTGGGTATCCTGCTCGTCGACTACCTCGCCCGCGAAGCGGATCACCGGCAGCATCGAGGCGGACATCGCGAGCCTGCGCCGCGCCGCCTACGAGGAAGAAATGGGCCTGGAAGCGCGCGCGGTCACGCCCCTCGCGTGCCCCCTCGCGTGGGCCCAGGATTCGAACAAGATCGATTGCGTGCGCACATCCTCCTCCTTCCCCTTAAATACACGCACTCACAAATATATATGTCCAGTCGTACGTCTTCACCTTCAAAACCGGCACCGACCTCTGCACAAGCAGCTACTACACCGGCGCCGTTCCCATTGTGCGCCTTTTAATTTTGTGCATAGGAGCCGAGTTGCTGATAAAAAAATGCGTGTAGCTGGAGACCCAGATCGCGAAAGGCGGGTATCGCCTGGCTGCGTGGTTGAACGTCCTGTTTGACGGTGCTACGAACCTTCCTTGAGCTTGAGGCTTGACGGACCTAAACTAGGCTGAGGTGGTTTCTTTGCTTTTCTTGTTGAGTATGGAATTGTATTAGGATTGTATATCCTTGCGGAATGCATATTTCTCTGAGGCTTGTGGCGAGCGATTTACTTATACCCGCTATCTTTAGTGTGGGTTTTAGGGCGCTTTGGTCATTTTCCCATTTTTCGATCAAAGCTCTAGTCTTATTCCCCCAAAAAACCAATAGAATAACAAGGGCGTTCTATTCTACCAAATTTTCTACAGATACGTGAAACTACAGAGGCCCGAGCCGATCCGATAAATATATTTTCGACAGTGTCACGAATTGGAAGGTAGCGTGAATGGTGTCTTAACTTTCGTGCCTCAGGATGGGGTTTAAAAACGGAATGGGCCTCCGAAAGAGTACGGCTCAAAGAGTCGAACGCAGCGCGGTACCGAGCCATTCCATCCTTCCATAGAGAACGGCGCGCCAGGGAGGTAGCAGGACTCCTATGAGGAGGATTAGGAAGGAATTGACTTGGTGTTATTCACATACGGGGAACTCGCATGCGGGGCGGCATGTCACCCACAAGCTCCAGCCGAGCCAGCCCATGAGCCGGTCAACCTCAAAGTTCCACTTGAGCGCCAAGGAACCTGAAATTGTGGCAGAGTCCCGCAGCTCAAGCATGCCTTCTGCCCAGCATCCAACGACGGTGCGGCAAATCTCGCGCGTCGTCTCCTGCGCAGAGGTGAGCAGCAACTGTTCCGATGCGGTGAGCGTAGCTTTCATGGACTCGATGAACGACGTGTGGGTCTGCGCGCAAACTCGGTATACCGGGGCCGCCCAGTCGGTATTCCGTGCTGCAGGAGGCGGGACGGCCGAACGCAGCCGGTACGGCATGAGGAGCATTTGCAGCTGATGAAATGCGCGCTGTGCGAATCTTCTTCGTCGGTGGCGTTCAGAATGCTTTGCAGTACCTCGAGTCGCTTCGCATAACGGTCTCGTATGACCTGGAAGTGTGTACTCCAGTCGATCCCGCTTGCGGAGGGAGAGGAAGGGAGCTCCCGCACGCGCTGTACCACTGCGTCCGTGTCGCGTTTGTCAATGCCCAGGACGCGATGCTCGCGCCGGTCCTGGCCAACCCGACCCGCGATCAGGCTCGGGGCCAGCGCCACGTCGTACAAGGAAATGAGATGCGTAAGATCGAGATGAATGCGCGTTTCGCCGGGGTAGCTGTCGTGCCATGTACTTGAGTGGATGTACGTGTACCAGTGATGAGGTCCAATCTCCTCATCTTCAAGTCTCGAAAGACTTGCAATCTGCACGCCGTCTGTGAAACTGCACAACATCACCTCGCTGACGCAGTATAAGCTGAGGATCACAGAAAGATGGAAGGGCTGACGAACATGTTCAGCTGCATCCTAAGTGCGGGTTAACCGAGCCCCAAACGCACGCAAGCCTAGCATTTACCTCACGTATGCATCAATGGCCTGCGTGGCTCCCACATCACACAGTCGTTCCAGCCGTGGATATTCCCATTGTACTGTAGCACGTTCCGGCAGCACGGCGCCCCAGGCGAGTAGATCCTGCGTATCCATAGGTCCGTCGGACATTTTTACGGCGCTACTCCCGTCAAAATACAGCACGCGTAGCGGGCGCGTTGCAACGAGAGTGAGCAGCCAGCACGGCCCGTGCTCCCCGCAGAAGATGCGCGCAAATTCGGGGTCGGTCGAGACCCATTCGTGCGCGGT
Source organism: Mycena vulgaris (assembly GCA_029204335.1). Lineage (NCBI taxonomy): Eukaryota > Fungi > Basidiomycota > Agaricomycetes > Agaricales > Mycenaceae > Mycena > Mycena vulgaris. The sequence goes on from JARGYA010000240.1 coordinate 162,145, forward strand.
TGGAGTGTGAGGGTTTTGGCGCCCGTGATACAAAAGAGTGCCGGTTGGGATTGTACCAGGGACAATTGTATGACCTTTGATCCGTAAACATACTTGAGCTTGGAAAAGTTAATGAAGCGCCAACCACTATGGTATCGTGTGCTCGGCCAGTGCTGTAGTAGGGAGCTGACAGTGTCGAATACGAGATAGCCCGTTGAATTGGGATTCGGCTGGGCATCAAGGTTCCATTCATCCGCTAAATTTGCAAGCGGTTTCTGGGATTGAACTGCATTGGTCACGGTGACCACGGGCAACAAAAGAAAGGGAAACCAAAAAATCGAGTACATAGGAAGGGCTGCGGCGGCATCATGATCACTGAAAGCAAGCGCAGTATCACAACAATACAGTAACACGAACAAAGTCATGACAACCTCAGCTCTTGCCTTTCTACCTACACTCGCATAGCTTTGGTTCCTCCAGCGACTCTCCAGAATAATGCTACGTTGCTGAATTCGCAGATACTTCCCGGACCCTCCGACTCATTCCATCGCTGATGCCGATCCCAGCCCGCGGGATATTCTGTCCGGTTTGTCGGCCGAGTTGAAACACGTAATTGCAGTAGTGTGCCGTCGGGGCAACGACCGGGAGAGGACGCGGGGTACTGAGGGATTACCGATAAGCGCGCTTGCTATTACGTAACCATGTGCAGCGTATGAATCAGGCGAGGTGAGTACGCTCGCTCCACCTTTGTTTGTTTCATATTTCCGTAGCAATTTTCGAATTGGCGTCCTTAGGTCTTAGGCTCTTGGTGGAGGCAGCCCATTTGTATTGGGCGAACGTTGAATGCGTCTCGACCTATGCCTGCATCAGATCTCGTCTCATGCCTCTCTCATCCAAATTGATAATGGCCTCCGAGTCTCCGTGATGGAGTTTATGCTTAAAGGAGTTCAATCTTTAAGTTCACGCAATATTCGGTTCAATCAGAATAAGATTTACACGATGCCCGTGAGGGCGGATGGTACAAGCTCGTAAGGTCATGTGGCTTTTCCTACTCTATTTATACTGTCTATCCGAATCACTCTGAGTCATAGAATAAATATTCCATACTGTTCTGTACTGTTCTTGAGCATTCTCTCTCGTTCTGCATGATTCACATTGAGTCACGGTGAGTCGCGTACTTGCCCGAGATATCCCCGAGCCTCGGTGATGTGCCTGAGTGCTCATACGCCAATACTCCCTCTCAATCGGTGCACATTACCGAGGAATTCCTTTAATAAATAATTCAACTTACGGGATCCTTCAAACTCCCTCTGTTTCTCATGAGCATTCGAGCTCCTGCAAGTCGGACTTCAAGCCGGCCCATTCCAAATTCGTTCGATCAGTTCTGGTTCACGTTCGATTTCCATCGAAAGTCTTCTTCATCAATTCACGCCCGATTCATTCGGGAGTCTTCTTCATCTCTTCACGCCCAATTCCACATGGGAGTCTTCTTCATCAAAGTCTGTTGTCCGTGTGCTATATTTAATTCCAGTCTGCTCCCTCTGATTTCAAGGTGACTTCTGTACCTCAAAATGCCGATGCAAAGTTCGCGTTGTTCTCAGAACCATTCTCGGGGCATTGGTATGCAAGATGCCCTTCCTTCTGGCATTTATAGCATTTCCTTTGGCCTTCTTGACCTCCTCCTTTAGCCCAGCACTGTGCCTTGCTGTGGCCGGGCTTCCGGCAATTAGTGCACGCCGTTTGATTGCTCGCGTGTAAAGCGACGTCGGCGCTGTCATTCGGCCCGCCGCGGCGTCCTTCCTCATCGAGAAGCGCTCCGGTGATATCCGAGACCGTGTCCAAGTCGTCCGTGGTTGCGCATAGTGTGCCGGCAATATTTGACCATTCTGCATGAAGATTAAACAGTAGGACATCCATGATATCACTGTCCTCCAGTTTTACTCCGATGGCCTTCAGCCTTGTGGCAAACCCAAGAATTCCTGAAATGTATTCCTGAATGGGTGCGCTCGGGTTGTGCTCGTAGCCAGTAAAACTGTCTCTTCAAGGCAATCCTGTTTCCTCTGCTGTTCTTCTCATAGACCTTTGATAATGCACTCCAGGCGGCTGGCCCTGTCGTGGTGGCCTCGATATACTGATACTGATCAGCATCAACTGTCAAACCGATCGAGGTGAGTCCTTCCTCTGATTTGATTTCCCACTTCTCTGCGGCATCTCTAGTCGATGGCTTCGATTCTGTTCCATTGACTATGTTCCAGCATCCAGATCGTCGTAGTACCATTGTTATCGCAAACTTCCAATCATAGTAATTTGATCGGGTCAGTTTCGGTACGGTGGATAGTAGGCTGTTCGTGTTGGTCGACATTTCCAGATAGTGTTATAGTGGTGAGAGCGATGATAACTAGTAGTGTTCGTGTAAATCTACGAGCTTGTGATGGAGTTTATGCTTGAAGGAGTTCAATCTTTAAGTTCACGCAATATTCGGTTCAATCAGAATAAGATTTACACGATGCCCGTGAGGGCGGATGGTACAAGCTCGTAAGGTTATGTGGCTTTTCCTACTCTATTTATACTGTCTATCTGAATCACTCTGAGTCATAGAATAAATATTCCATACTGTTCTGTACTGTTCTTGAGCATTCTCTCTCGTTCTGCATGATTCACATTGAGTCACGGTGAGTCGCGTACTTGCCCGAGATATCCCCGAGCCTCGGTGATGCGCCCGAGTGCTCATACGCCAATACAATCTTACTCGAAAAATCCAATGTAAGTCCTATGGAAGGACGCGCCGGCCTCAGCAATGAACTCTCATACTACAGATATCGCTCCGTGGCGAGGTCCAGCACCTGCGGGCCGTTGTTTTATTTGGCCTTCCCCCAGTATTTCATGGGTACTCACAGAGTGAACGCGGGTGCACTGTAACGCCTCCTCTCGCAGTATGAACCCGAGATATGATCCTGGCCAGGGCCGGGTGGGGGAAGATGTCCAATGTTCATTATATTGTTTGCCTTCATATGGACTTTGATACTGTGTGTAACGTGCACTTGCATCCTACTCAAAGTCAGCCGGATTGGTGGAATCCGCCGTCCTCATATATAGATTTGAATACTTTTGCTCTCTTCATTTTTGTGCAAGACGGACAGCCGATAAGTCAATGATTAATAAGCCTTCGACGCTACCCATGTTGCGAAACAGATCTCAGCAGAACCGTTTTTCACTGGCGGGAATCCACATCGTGACATTGGTATTTCCAATGATGAGTGGGTATGCGGGCAGTGGGGCAGCGTCAAGTAACCACAATGCATATAAAATGCTGCATTGTGCATCGATTTCGGCGAGTCGATCGCGCAGAGATTGTCTCCCTGGCATTTAAAAATTCGGCCCTTCACGCTAGCTTCAGGAGTAGATGAGCCGGGGTGATTGGAAGGAAGTGTGGTGGCAACTTTGTGAGCCGCCCGGCTTGCCGCTTGCCGTCCGGACCGCGCTGGCGAAGAGTCAACACTCGAATTTGACTCACACTTGTCTTCCTCTTTCTTTCTAGTTCTTTCTTTCTGGGAAACCTCAAGATTTTATCTAGCAGCTAGCCTCTGGTCAAGTTGTACTCCTCTTCAACAACTGTATAACTCGTGTTTCGCGTATGGCTTGATTCTTGAAGCGTATCGGCGAAATCTTAAAGTCCCTCCGGTTATGCAACACCGCGGTCCGCGGCGCACTACGAAGGCATCCAAACGTTGCTCTAGCCCGCTTGGAGTGTTATCCCGGACAAGGTGCGGGCTCAATTGATCAAGTCTCCTCCGTGCGCGTGCTGATCCATTTACCTGTCGATCCTCAGTAGTGTGGAGTGTGCACGAGACAGGAATGTGAAAGTCGCCCGTTTTCGCCAAAATTATGTTCGAACAGGGACCTCAACGGCGTCTCCCTCTCTATGCCTATGAGTCCTATCTGGATACCATCCCACGCATTGGAAAGGTGCGGGACGTCAATTCAAGTCTGCTATTCACGAATTCTTCAATCCGATTTATCTCAGTCTAAAACTCTGCACTGCAGAGCGTCTCAAATTCCCTACAGGGAGGATGGCGCTCTCCACAGATCCTCTGCTCTTTCCACGGTCGTTAAACCCTATGCACCATTCCGCAATTCTGGCTCACTCAGGGAACCTCGCAAGAATCTACTGCAATCTCGCGGACGACGGAGCGTGGGGGAGACTCACACCGGTTCTCGGCCAGCGCCGGATAATCAGCGGGTTTCTCCTTCATGGGCCTTGCTTTCAGGTTTCGGATTTGACTTGACTTACGAGCGGTGAATTCCTGCAAAAATGCAATACAAGCTACGGTTCTACTGGGCTACCTGAGGCTGAACTTTGGCTTATGATTCCTTTTCCCTGTGTTGCTGAGCGTCAAGAAGGCAGAGACTCTGAGAACATCTCAAAGGCACGGTTTCTCACAGGTCGGCTCCCTCCTCAGGTCAAATTCGTTGGCACTCGACATAGGTTCGATGGCACCAAGTTCAACCGGATTGCCTTCTTCCACCCCCAAGCCTTCCTTTCACATGGTATGGGCTGTATGGGAAAGTCAATTACGGGAACTTTGGGAAGGACAGTGTTATTGATCATGATATTCCGGTCAGTCCACTTACAGTAATTATCCTTTGTCTGGTCCGACTCGAGGAAAAAAGGTCGATGTCGCTCTGTGTCGAGCGGACTCGAAATCAAGAACTCCGAGGCGCGAGATCCAGTTCACCGAGAACACTGACACTGGATCCGGGATGATTGTTCTGCCATTCAACTTGACCGGAAAGCTTGGTCTCACCCAGTCTCACCGGCGCAATCTTATATCTCAGGGCGCAAATCTGATTGGATGAATCTGGGATTCTGCTCACGGGCGCAATCTGATAATTATAAAATGAACGGTCATCAGTACTTACTTTCCCTTCGCTCCCTTCTGCCACTGCCACCATGGACCAGTTTCTTGCCATCCCGGAGAAATCTCCTCGACATGTCAACTCGTTCTCTGACAAGGAAAGCACGGATGGCGGCAAGGAAACAGCAGTGAGCTACAAAGATCTCACAACGCCGAGCACGGGGAAAAAGCTGCCCCTCGGATGGAAACTGGCCGTAATTCTTCCTACGTGTCTCTGTACATGTTAGTCTTTCACTGTGTTTCTTTTTTCAACGCTGATCCTCTCTTTCAAGTCGGTAACCACTGGTCTAATGTATGTTCTTCTCTAAAGCCTGACTCTTTACTCATCCACCGCAGGGCTTGATCGTGTGCGCTTATCCGAATCCCAACATTTCTCGCTCCTCATCCTGTCGTCAGATCCCAGAAGACAACCATTATCAACACCCTTGAGATTAACAACTCTCAGTTTGCGACTCTGGTCGCAGTTACAAACCTGGTTAGTCCACTGTACTTGTTCGGACTCGGTCCAACTCGGAGGACTAGGTGAACACCTTCCTCTGTGTTGCCCTCGGGTGAGTAGTTTATGTCCTTTTTGTGACGGTGATGCTGATGTTCAATTCATAGTTTGGAATCGACAAATGGGGAGGTCCATTGCTGTCGGTATACCTCAGCATCTTTCATCTCGCAGGATCAATGGTCCAGGCTGGCTCTGTTACTGGCCATTCTCATTCGTACCCAATTCTTGTTCTCGGAAAGGTCGTCGCTGCTGTAAGAGCGTTCATTCTCTCGAGTCTCATCTTTTTGAGTCGAACCTTTATCTACCATAGATCAGTGATGGGAGTCTCGACAATGCACAGATAAACTTGATCGCATCTGTAGTTGAGTCGATCCTGATCGGTCCAGCATCGGATTTTCTCCACATATTTTGCCCCAGGCAAAGGTACGCCACGGAACCTCTCGACGAGATGAGATGTAAATTGCTCCGTTAGGTTTCGCTTCAAGCATCGGTACGCCGGTACGCCGTTTGCTTCTATTATGATCACCGTTTCTCACAATGAACCAGGTGTAATCTGGTCCATCACCAATTTGGCTCAATACACCGGCGAGTCGCAGACTCGGACTGACCGCCACGCCGTACTGAAACTCGAAATCAGGTCAAATAACAGCTAATGTAATCACTCGAAACCTCGGGTCATTCTCCTGGTCGTTGTGGATTAGCGCTGTCATCAGCCTGTTCTCTTCCATTTGTGCCGTTGCCGTGTTCTTCTTGGACAGGTACCTGCGTCGGACCTATGATATTACTGACCAGACGAGCGGTAAATGCTATGTCGGCGCTTCAAAGACCGGAGTCTTTAAACTCGACGCGATTCGGAACATGCCAGCTACGTTTTGGTTTATAGTTCTCTTTGCGGTCTTCGAGAATGCAGGAGTTCAGTCGTTTGTGTCAATATCCACGTGAGTACTGAGCTCCGTCTGTGCTACTACGCGGTCTCAGTTTTGGTTGTAGTCAATTTGCACAGCAGCGATTGAAGAAAGGCGCTGTTGTTGGCGGATGGGTCGCATCGATGTATTTGCTTCTTCCGATTTGCCTCACGCCGTTCATTGGGATACTTGTCGATATGTTCGGGCATCGTTTCACATTGTGTAAGTGACTTGAGGCTTCACTTTACCATTGAGATAACACTTGACAGTTTTCATGTCCGGTGTGACCTTCTTGGCATCGATGTTACTTCTGAAGCTCTCACATACTGTGCCTACATTCGTGGCTGCATATGTAATGTACACATTGTCGCAGGTGCGTCTTCTGAATCTTGAAATATATCGAGTCTGACGAGATTTCGTCAGAGCATTACCCCGGCGCCACAGGTAACGGATCAACTTGAATGAAGTTCGTCACTGAGCCCCCGTATTTTCAGGTTGAAATTATCCGGAGCGTGCTTCCTAACCCTCAATACTTTGCAACGGCGTGAGTACCCTGTTCTCGAGGCTCATTTCCTATACTGACCTGACTCTTTGGCCACAGCTTTGCGATCAAAAGTCAGTGATAACCAGATAACTCGAAGTGGTCTTTCTCATCCTTGCCTAGAATCGGTTGTTCAAGCCAGCATCGTGATTATCACAACAGCGGCAGGGAAGTTGCAAGATCTATCTGCGACAAACTCCCTCGATCCAGCCGTTACTTTGTGGCTTTCTTACGCCGCTGCTTCCGTCGCGGTTTCTGGCTGCCTCCTTGCTGTATCTTACACAACTCTCCTTCCGGCAGCCAGATTGTCTCAGGTCAAACCTGTGTTGCTTGAGGCTGAAGTCGAGCGGCTTTGGCTGTTGAAACAGGGACGTGCCCACGAGTTCAAGGACGAGGAACCGAAGAACCGGGAGGCCATTTTGAATTCGCCGATGAACTCTGGGATCAGAGTTCGGTGGCTGTATGCTGGTTTGGCTTTGAGTGCTATCTTTGTTGGCTGGATTATGTTTGGCTTGGGTGTCGGTTGGGGAGTTCATGGATCTGTTATTGCTGGAACTACAGGAGAGTAGACTATCAAGGGCTACTAAATTGAAAAAGAAATGACTTCAACGACTTTCATTCTGTTTTATACATGTCGCTGAGAGATCCTTGAAACAAGGTCCATTGATATTCATTAGGTCAATCTAGAACTCACCGGCGTTCCACCGTCGATGGGATGATCAGCGGGAAGGTATATGTTGAATCGGAAATCGAAGATGCCACCCCGCATAATTAAACCAACATCCGTCTGCATATTCCGTCGTTTATGTTCCTCTAGGAGAGTTCTGCTTAGAACGTGCTCGAAAAGCGGGAATCCACGGCCCTCAAATTACAGGGAAATAGCGATCTCGAGTTGTTTGATTTACACTGAGTTGGGATAAATCTGTCGCCGCAAAGTTCAATTGGGTAGTCATCGCACGTAACTTTGCCGTACCTGATTGTTCTGGACTTGCAATCGTGAATATACACGCATACTGGGCTGGATCAGGTTAGTTCTCCATGTCCGCGGAACAGAGAGATTAAGCCCACCGTTTGAAGACAGGTCGTCTATGGCGAAGTCTAAATGCAAACACGTGTTTTAAACGCCGGCGAAATACATTTAGACCACGAACACGCAAGAGGGCCTTTCGAAGATGGTGCGCACCCGATTGACAGTCCAGGGATCCTTCGAATTGGGCCGGATCCAGGTGTTCTTCTTCATCGAAATATGGAGTTTGTCGATGGTATCGCCCACGGAGAGTGTTCCAGCGGATGAAAGACGCTGGAAGACATCCAACAACGTGTTTCAAGCGCGGCCAAGCTGATTCAGGCCCGATTGAAGTTAATCAACGCCTTAGCAAAAAAAAGTCTGGGCCCAATCTCTTGGGTATCTTGAAAAAATAAAATGGCTGAAAGAATTAGCACATCATATCGGTAGGGATTGAAAGGGTTCGGAGGCGCGCGCAGCTGGAGGTAAACTGGAGACACTAAATTTGGGCCAAAAATATCTTCGGGCTCTTGTAAGCTTGAACTGCGTGGGACGAGACATACAGTACTTCACTAGAGGCGCACGTAGCTTCGTACAGGCGCACGTAGCTTCGTACAGGCAGCAGAACTCATGAAATCATGTCGTTAGATGGTGGTGGAACGAAAGACGTGTTCTTACGGCACATCGGTTTTTTGATGAAGATAAGATAAGATATAGTCCTTTAGTTACCGCGCCATCACAAGTGGCGTCCTGCCTTATTATATAAGCATCTGTTTTGGGAAAGCACGTGCACCATCGAAGGACGCGACTTGACGCGTTGACCGCGACGTAATGCAGTCCAGCCATCGAATCAAATTCAGACTCGATCTTTGGATCTCAGTATGCCATCCATGATTTTCCCCCGCGGACTTCCAGAAGGAAATGGGTGAAATGAAGAAAGCTGCGTTCTGCTGCGAAATCAGGGCAACAATTCTTGTAAAATGTAGTTTTGATCCCCCAAAAAATGTCGGGAATGCATTCTGAGCTCCTAAACTCAAATTTAGTCAATAATCACGTCGAACTGCCAGTTCGACGAGTCCGTAGTAGTATATGATTATTCGATTTGGTTAGATTGGTGTCACTATGCAATCACTATGTAAAAGAAGTGGAAGTGTTTGGCAAAAGCCCCGATGGCAAACAACCGGGCCGACGGGCCGGCTGACGGCGTCGCATCAAAGGGCGTGCGTCGTATTGAGAATAGAGTGATGGGAGTTTAACCGAGGAGCGCAGGGGCTAACTGCCGATACCCTGAACCGTTTGAGAGTGAGATAAAAGAAGAGGAATTAATTAATTCTTGGGGCTCGGATGCCCTTGTATTTATACTACAAGAATATTTATCTAGAGTATTCTACTAACTACTTGTCCTTGCTGCTGAGTGAGCAAGCTGAGTGAGCGAGTCGGTGATGAGGTAAGTTCCCCGACTCGGTGAACGTTCCCGAAGGTGCCGGATTGCACCCGCATCAGTACTGCCACTGATGCGCTCCAACACGTCGGAGGGCGCGTGGCCGTGCCTTGCGCCACCAGCCCCGGCAAGATCACACATTTCTGCCGCTGGCAGATTCCGAGGTTCGGCGCTGCGGCACGATGGGTGGTCTCGTCCTAGCCTGGAGGAGCGGGCTCGGCGGCCGCGAAGGATGTGCGGGTCAGTGAATCGTGAGCCACATACACATGGCGCTCTGCGCATGGCGTCGAAGTCCGCAATCCAGACTTAAATCGCGTGCCGGGGTCGTCCCTTCCATCAAAGACGTCAGGGTTAGAGCGTGCTCCTCGAGCGGCTAGCCGTCGTGGCCGCGACCGGTGACCGCTGATGCAGTGCGTCGAGAGTGAACAGCAGCAAAGAAAGAGTGGAAGAATACTACATAAGAGGAGAGAGCAAGGCGGAGTGTGCCGAAAATGTTGATCAGATGGTTCCGGTGATGTGCCATCACTGACGCCGGGAGCGCATCAAAGCTGATGGCGTCGAGCGGGGGTTGTTTAGCAAAGGGCTTAGGCGGCGGGCGGATCGGCGGCCCGAGGACAGGGATTTACTCAAGAGAAGTATAGGTACGTGTCTTCAAGAAGAGGAAGCTGACTCGGATCAGTCCGAATAATCATAAAGCACTCTTCCCTCATCGAACTGCGGAAGATGACTCACAGACGCGTGAAATAAATGAGTTGTTTGGTATTGCATCCTCCATCATTACATAATAACGCAGGACGCCGCTTATCAGACGCGGTAACTAACAGACTATAACTAGCGAGGAACGAGCGTGAGGATCGTTATAGTGTCTGTCAAGAGAGGTCTAGACTAGATAAGATAGCCGCCCGGCTCCGGTCATGATCACTTGCTCCTAGGCTCTGACCTCACCTCCGAGTCCTCTAGATCTTTCTGGGCAACCTCAAGCCTGTATCTAGCAGCTACCCTGTCTAACTCGTGTTCATGTGTGGCTTGAGGCGTATCAACGGCGAAATCTTCAAGTCCCTTTCCTGCACCACATACTACCAACGAAAGAGAAGACATCCAAACGTCGGTCGGATGCGTACGCGGAGTAACGTATCTGCATCCTCGGGCAGGCATACTGGAAGTCTGCAGAACAACGTCAAACCAAGAAAGGGGACGCCGGCCTTTGCTCTAGACGGCTCGGGATGTTATCCTGGATATTGGTAGGTGGCATGCTGATCGATCTACCCATTGAATCGACAGTCCTCGGAATTCACGGTGAGCGTACACGAAACAGGAATCTCTCGAAAGTTACCCGTTTGCGCTGACCTCGAGAGGTTCCTCGTCTCGGGGCCTATCTGGTACCATCCCGCGGCTCGCGCAGCTGCAAGATATAGCGATTCAAGCTTGGTTTCGCGAGTTCTTCAATCCGATCCGATGCAGTCAGTCTACACGCGCTTAAATTTCGATACAAGGAGGACGGCACTCTCCCACACATCCCTCACCGTTTAAGCCTCGTCCGTCGTCAAATTCGCACGATTCCCTCCGAGTCTTCGCAATTCTGGCTCAATCGGGAAACCTCACAGGACTAACCCAGCACTTCAAATGGTATCACGGACGAAGGGAACGCATTATCGACGAGCGAAACGATGCTGGGTTCCGGTTTCATGGGACTTGCTGCTTCAAGTTGCGAGATTTTACTTTATAAGCGTGGAATTCCTACAAAAAATGCAATACACTGCTACCTGGGTTACCTGAATTTGGATCATGATTCGTTTCCCTTGCGTCGCTGAGGGCTGAGCTTCAAATCTGCGCAAGAAAATCAAGCCCACGGATTCTTACAGTTCGGCTCGGTGATTCCATTGACGTACACCGGATCAGCCAACGGAACTCTCTCTCCTCCTCGTACCTCCTCCTCCTGGGTTGTCCTGCTCGACGTCGGGGCTCGGTCACATGGCGCAGACCTGTGCGGGCTTTGTTGACGCGTCGACGCGTTATTATGGGCCAAACAAGCGGAGTATAAAAGCAGGAATCGGGAATTGAATTCCCCACTTGACTCTTGCTTCTCCCCGCAACTGTCAATTCTTGCTTGAGCCTAGCTCGCATTGCTTTCAAGCCTTCCAGCCTACAAAGCAACCCCCACCCTTCCATCATCACCTTGTGTAATGATGTTCTCCCCCTCCGTAGTTCGTATCTCTGCCGTCGCCGCCTTCCTCCTCCTCCTCTCCTCGGTCTTCGAGTTCTTCAGACCGTCTCCCGTACCCCTTGGCCCCATCACCCTCGAAGATCACTTCGCCGATATGATCCCGGAGCTCTTCGCCCTATCACGCGCCTTCGAAGAGCTTCAAGAGCTGTGGGCGCCTTCGGTCCTCGTTATGCGGTATCCCGACTACGACAACGGTGAAAGCGGACCTATTTACATCGACGTGACGCGGCCCAAGTCCAATCTCCACGACGACTACGACGACGATATGTCTTCCCTCGTCGACGCGTCTGTCATTCGCGACGCGTCCGACCTCAATATCCCTCTCATCGACCCCCGTCCGCTCATTGCGCCTCGTCCCGGTGCACTTCCCTCCCCTTCACACGGTCCTTCTTCGACTGCCGCTATCCTTCTCGCCTTCGGCGCTGTCACCTTCTGCATAGTGGCCGCCGGGTCGCTTTTCTTGAAACGCGCCCTAGCACCGAAAAACCGAGGTCTCGCCCGCATTGTACGTGTTCTCGCTGAACTATATATGTACCCACACTGACGGTTAATCAGGTTTCGCGCCGCGTCGCGCACGCTTCAAGACCGCAATATCGATCTTCTGGCGAGACTCGCCGTTGCTGGGTTCGTCTTCATTGCTCTTTACTCCTCTGCGCGTGCTCAATCACTCTATTTGCAGGCTTTACCTCGCTGCAAACGCGGCAAGAAGTTCCTCCCCTCGCTCCCCACCATATGCGAGTCGCCTTGGGTTCGTTCCATGTTGCCCTTCCCTTCCCTTTATTTTGCTCACAAGTGTCTCCTAGGCCGACTTTACCTTTGACGGTGCCGGTTTCCTCAAGGCCCTCAAGTCACTGGCCCGCGAACAACAGGAGGCAAAGACTCAGCATCAAGAGGTATGGTATCATTTGTTCCGTCATTGCCTTGGCTAATGCTCCTCTACTAGCCAAATGCTTCGCCTCTCAGCGCCATCTCTGCAACCGACAATGCGACCGCCGTCCATTCGAGCCATGTCCGAGCGCTGACGGAAGACACAACTTCTACCGAGGTCCGTGGCTTGCAATCTCCTCCACTCCTTCCACTCAGATTTATCTTTCAGCTGCCTCAGCCTTCGAAGCCGGCCAACATCGCGCGTTGTCGGTCGCGCACTCGGACGGCTCCCGGCCAAATGCGACTGGTTCCAGGATCCCCAACTCCTGCCGGGGTTGCTGTGCGGCGGATTCTACCGATTTCTCCGCTTCGACTCCCCGTCGTCGCTCGCACTCCACCTCCCATATCATGCGCGAAGCTACCCTCAATACCTTCGACAAGACCACCCCTCGGCCCAGTCGCAGTGGTGCCTTCTCACGCACCGCTCGCCTCTCCCTTTGTAGTTGGCCAGATTCTATACCAAACGCCCCCAACATCCCGCAACACATCCGTCATATACGAGACGCCGGCCCCGACTCCCGCGATCGCAATCTATTCAACTTCCGGATCGACGAGCGCCGCTCTCACGCATCCTGCTGCTGATCCCTTGCACCATCCCGCGCATTGTACATCCGGCATTGTCTTTCACGGGCGCTTTGTTCTCCCTCAACGCGAATATCAACCCCACAGTCCTCTCGTTGCATTTTCGCCGCCGCCGGCCCACAACCCTTTCACCTGGACCCAGCTCCAGTCTCAGGCCGCATCCCATCACCGCGCCCGCCTTTCCATCAGTGGTCGCGCGCCCGGCGCGCGGTAGACGCGCACACAGACCCCCACCCGCCTTCGCCCCTCCACCCGACTCCGTCTCGACCTCACCATCTTCACTCCACGCGCATCCACCAGCCATCGATCGGTATCAGCCCCACGCACAGCGCGGAGAGAGGCGGGGGTGTCGGGGGTAACGTGCTCCTAACGCCCTCGCCCCACCCCAGAGCGCCTGGGTCAGTGGGGCAGACGTGCCTCGCTGACTCGGGCGCGCGCGGCCATCACAGCACGGAGAGGTGGGAGCGCCGGGGTAACGTGCCCCAACGCTCCCGCCCCTCCATGTCGCCCGGGTCAGAAACGCAGACGTGCGGCTCTGATTCTGGGCGGATGGCCGGGCACGCCGTGGATCGGAGGAGCAGACGTGCTTCTTTTATCCCGGGCGCGTACCGATTGGTTGGTTGGTGGGTCGCGGGAGTTGGAGGTTGCGAGCGTCGGTTCGGAGGACGGTGGAGGCGCTATGGGCGGATATGGGTGCGAGCGATGTGGTTTCTCTTCTTCTCTCTCTCTTTCTCGGATTCATCTGTATCATACCTTCGACCTCGACTGCATCCCCGATTGCTTCATTTATAGACGGCCGATCCATCTCTCTCATTATGCTCCGATGTATCACATATTTCCTCTCGATTTCTTCACTTATTTCTCTGTATCTCTCAGTGTACTTTTAGAAATTGCATGCTTGCTTCTGCGGATTTTTCCGATTGCAGACGACTTGTTATCGTCGAAGCTCATCTGGTCGAAATCTTCAAACTTCTCTTGAACATATTAAATTCATATCTACACCATACGCTTACACTTCCTCCTCCTGCTCACCCGGCCCCAGAGTCATCTCGTCAAAGCCCTCGAGCAGCTCGTCCAACGCAATCTCCGGGAAGTCTGGCTCCTCCTCATCGTCGTCTTCCGGGTCCGCGACCGTCCACGACGCGCTCCGGCGGGGCCTCCTCTGCGACGGCATCCACGTCCATCGCAAACTGCGCCTTGCGCCGGTTGCCCTTGCCGCCCCGCCCTTCCCCAGGCGGCGGCCCCATCCGCGCGTCGGTCTCCGGAGCCTTGTACAGGTTGACCGCACCACGCATCTCCGGGTCCTCCTCCAGCTCGCGCAAGAACAGCTCGTAGTCCTCCTCCACCTTCTTCTGGTCCCGCCCGCCCATGCGTCCCACGACGCCGCGCCCGCCGCCCGTCTCGCCCTCCTCGCCCGCCTCCTTGCCGATGCTGCGCAGGCGCCACTGCCGCGCCTTGCTCTTCTTCCGCCGGTTCGGGTACGCCTTCTTTACGAGCACGATGTCTGGCAGGCGCGCCGCGGGCAGCGCCGCGTAGTCCGCCGAGTTGAAGTTGGCGTTGGTGAGGTGGTAGCCGAGCGCGGTGTCGCCCGGCTGCAGCAGCGCGCCGAGGTGCGTGCGCGTGTGGTAGATCTGCGCCGCGCGCCCGCCGACGCCGCCGTCGTAGTCCATCGCGTCGTCGTCCGCGGCGGTGTGCGCGCGGAACGCGCCCGCGAGCGCCACCTGCGCGTCCGCGAGCACGTACTTGCCGCGCGTGCGGCCGTCGGGCTCGACGTCGAGCACAGTGAACTCGACGAGGTCCGAGACGGTCGCGAGGCTCTCGAACGGCGTGCGCCAGTACGCGGCGGAGGAGATGTCCGCGGCCTGCAGCGTCGTCGGGTCCATCAGCTGCAGCGAGTTGCCCACGCGGATGCAGACCGCGAGCGGGTTGATGCTGCTCATCTGGCGCGCCTGCTTTGGCGGGATGCACACGAGGTCGTCCTTGCAGATCGGCGCCACCTCGATCGAGTAGGTGAATTTGTAGTTGGCCGTGCCCGTGTGCGTGTCGGAGGACAGCAGCTGCTCGGAGGCTTTTGATCTGCGTAACGATAAGTAATTTTCTCTCACAGAATGGAGGCGCCAAACCTAACGGGGACGACGCTGGACAGGAAATCGACCATCTTGATCGCGTGGCTGCGCTGGCTGTAGAAAAAGTCGAGGCCGTCCTTGACCTCCTTGACGGCGATCGTGTCCTTTTGCGCGCCGTGCTTGAGGATGAGCTGCTCGAGGAACAGGAACGTCCGCTTGTGCGGCACCTTCTGGCGCACCTGCACCAGCGCCTTCCACGTATTCTTTGCCGCGAGCTTCGCGCAGTCCGGACACTGCCCGTGCTGCACGAGGTACTCGAGCTCGAACGTCTGCTCCAGGATCGTGTTTGTCAGCACCTGCGCGCGACGTTAAATAAAAAACAACGAGCGGAATGGATGGAACGCACCTCCTTCTGAATGGTCATCGATACGCGCAGCCGCTTCGAGTGCGGCTCCGTCCAGATAAAGTGCGCCTCCGTGAGGCGCACCTTATTTAGCCCCTTGAGCTTTTTGAGGCAGATGGAGAGCAGCTCGGACGACTCGGGCCGCGCGAGCGTCCATGTCTGCGGCGGCGACAGGAAGCGCTCGCAGTTGCGGCAAAACGAGACGGAGGCTGAAATAAAATTAAAATTAAAACCAAGCGAAAGCGAACACAAGGGGGGGAGACGGACCCTGCTTCGGGATGCCCTCCGTTATATCAACGCTGCCTCCAGCAAAGTTTGTAAGCGGCGCGCACGCAGGGGACGGCGCAAGATGGGACTCACGAATTCCGGAGACATGCTACGCAGAGATTGGCCGAGTTCGGGGTAATGGGTGTCCCTGTGCATATCGTGTGAGGGATTACAAGCCGCCATCGAGGCGGGGGACGCACCACAGTCTGCGCACAGAATCTGGTGCACCGCGGGGCCTGCGATGAACTCCATTCTAGTGTGTATCGATTTTTCTGGTGGGTGAGGGTTATTATGAGGTCCACCCAGGCGCACGCTCCGATTTATATGGATGGCTGCTGCTGAGTGAGCAGGCAGGCGGGAGAGGGCGGAAGTTTGGTCAGCGCGGGGACGGAGCCGAAGCAGAAAAAATTGGGATCACGGTCACGCGTCGCGTCGCGTTATGAGTCCAATTATTCAATCGCTCATGCCATAATAGAGATAAAATACATATGAATTCTAGATAATTACGCCTCTCTAATACGGCACCTCGTGGAAGAGCTTGCTGACGCTCTCGCCAAAGTGGCTGCGACGAATCACCTCGCCGAGCACCGCGCCGATGTCGATGACCTCGATCTTGGGGCACGCGGCCTGGTTCGCCGTCTGCGGGAGCGTGTTGGTCACGATGAGTTTCTCGAGGCGGCTGTCCGTCACGGTGGCGAGGGCATTGCCCGAGAGGATACCGTGCGTGACGATGGCGACGATGCGTGCGGCGCCGGCGTCGAAGAGGTGCTGCGCGGCGAGGACGAGCGTGCCGCAGGTGTCGGCCATGTCGTCGACGAGGATCGCGGTCTTGCCGGCGACGTGCCCGACGAGGACCATGCGCGAGACTTCGTTGGCTTTTTTGCGCTCCTTGTGGAACAGGGCAAAGTCGACGCCGAGGCGGTCGGCCATGGAGGTTGCGCGCTTAGCGCCGCCGGCGTCGGGGGAGACGATGACGAGGTCGCCGAGGGTAAAGTGGGTGCGGATGTAGAGGATAACCGAGGGCTCGGCGTATAGCTAGAGAAAAGTTAGGACGACGGACGGGGTGACCGGGGTGTGCTTACACTGTGAGGTCAGGTCAGTGCCAGCTAGGAAGTGAAGAAAACACGACGCACTTGTCGACGGGGACATCGAAGAAGCCCTGGATCTGGGAAGCGTGCAGGTCCATCGTCTGGCTCCATGTAAGAATAAAATAGGATAAATGCGAATAAAATGCGCACGATGACATGGTCGCACCCTGAGTGCTGGAGCATGTTCGCGACGAGCTTAGCGGTGATGGGCGCGCGGCTCTTGTCCTTCTTGTCCTGACGCGCGTACGGGAACAGTGGGATGACGGCCGTGATGCGCTTCGCCGACGCAATTTTGCATGCATGGATCATAATGCACAACTATCCATCCGTTAGCGCACGATCTTGGATGCTGCTTGCACCAACCTCCATGAGCGAGGTATTGACCGCGCCGCAGCCCGTGTTGACGATGTACACGTCGTTCTCGCGCACGGATTCTGTTTGGGAGTGAGCGAGGGGCGCAGGAGCTCATGGGAGGCATTAACACACCGCCGATGCGGACATTCGTCTCGCCGATATTGTTCCTGGTTATTTCTGCCTGGGAGAGCGGGAGCCCGATGCTGGACGAGTCAGCACACAAGCAGCAGCAGAGCGAAAAAAAAGCTTACCGGCGGGCAATGATTTCCGCGAGCTCGGGGTGGCTTGTGCCTGGGGTATGTTAGTGGGAGTGTGGGGTAGAGAGAAGAAGAGGAGACGTGCCGGAGAAGATCTTGATACCTGTGCCGTTCAGCATGCTAGCGCATGGGTGGGGAGGAGTACAACCGTTTTTCCATTTCACAGGTGGGTAAATCGATCGAACGAACGTGGGCTGACATAATAATGTGCTATTCGAGAAAAAGCGGTCAATAGTTGTAGATTTTATTACAACCAGTACTAGTAGCAACTCTACACATGGCAGTTGTATCAAGGTGTCCACTAGACGAATCGCTCGAGCTTGAGGCGCAGTAAAATCATTCCCGACTAGTTTTGGACTAGTTGCAGTGACAGCGGTGTCGATATTAAGATCACCGATGAGGGTCGCGTAGTCCCATGCGACGATAGATTTTGATGCGAGATACATTCCAGGAGCGCACTTGGCACGGCCGTTTCATCGAAGAGTTGAATATGTACTTGCCCGTGTGGAATTCGACAAGAGCGGGGCAATTCTGTGCATATGTTGGAAGACTTGCAAGAGAAAGGGAGTTGCGTTGAAGAGGTGCATGCACCGCCGCCGCAACGACTCGGATTTCCACAAGAAATATATAGCGGTGCTGGATGAGAAATGATCGGCATAGAGAGTTGAGACGGGCGTTGCGTGTCGCATTAACTGGCTTGGGCAGCTGAAGACCCGACAAGAAGGATCCGGATTAGCCCTTCAAGTTCCCTGATGCTTGATCACTTCAAGCCAGCTAGGAGCAGCTAAATCAGCGTTGCTCGAGGATGACTGTAGAGTTGCCATTCCCCGGGCTCTAGCTAGCTTGCTGCTTCATCTGCCGAGTACGGTCAAGGCCGCTGGCAGGCTTCTGGCTCGGATCCATGGTTGATACAGGTCGGTTACCGTGACTGAGTGTGGATTTCTTTGCGCCCGGTGTGATAGGAGAGCAAGTTTCAAATACCTTTGTCATCGGCTTTCGGGCCGGGTTACCGGCTCTTTGCCCACAACCACAGTTTTCCTTCCATGGGTATACATAATCTTGTTGTATGTTCCGCTCACAATGTACTTGCAAAATTTATCAGGTTCAGCTTCAAGTCGCCGTCTTCTTACTCTGCATCGTCACAACTGCTTGGTGAGGTCGGTCCTAAGTACATGTAAACATTCCAACCGGTACTGTTCGCCCCTTCGCACCCGCTCGTACGTATACAACGTCCTTTTTCGAAACCTTCGGCAGTATACAGGTAGAGCAAATAAAACCTAGACTTTCTCGAACTTCCGATCGAGCCCTTGCACAACCGCCTCCGCCTCCAACGCGGTCCGCGCAATCCCGGGCTCAGCCGACATGAGGTATCGTCGAAGAGATTCCTCATCCCAACGGGCTAGGGTTTGGAGGTAGATCTCACCTGTGATGCGCGCGCGGAAGAAACGCTCGAGGAGATGCGACATTGGCGGATGGCATCCCGCGAGGAATTCCTGAACATATTTAGACCCCGTGGAGGAGGACTCGGACACGGCGACGGGTTTCTGTGTTCCTGATGTTGAAGGCCCTGGCGTCGGCGCCGGTCTATTCTCAACGCGATCCGACAACCCTTGCACAAGAGCTTCTTCCTCCAACGCGGTTCGCGCAATCCCGGACTCGGCCGTGAGGTATTTTCGGAGGGCTCCTTCATCCCGACGGGCGAGTGCGTGCAGCTCAGTTTCTGACGTGATATGAGAATGGAGGAAGCCCTCAAGGAGATGCGCCATTGGCGGATGGCATCCCGCGAGGAACGCCTGAACGTGAAGCGCACCCAGGGAAGCTGGGTCTGCGCCAGAGGACTCGGACGCGGTGGGTTTCTGTGCTCCTGATTTTGACGTCCCTGCCGCCGGGGCCGGTCCATGCTCAACGCGATCCGACAACCCTTGCACAAGAGCTTCTTCCTCCAACGCGGTTCGCGCAATCCCGGACTCGGCCGTGAGGTATTTTCGGAGGGCTCCTTCATCCCGACGGGCGAGTGCGTGCAGCTCAGTTTCTGACGTGATATGAGAATGGAGGAAGCCCTCAAGGAGATGCGCCATTGGCGGATGGCATCCCGCGAGGAACGCCTGAACGTGAAGCGCACCCAGGGAAGCTGGGTCTGCGCCAGAGGACTCGGACGCGGTGGGTTTCTGTGCTCCTGATTTTGACGTCCCTGCCGCCGGGGCCGGTCCATGCTCAACGCGATCCGACAACCCTTGCACAAGAGCTTCTTCCTCCAACGCGGTTCGCGCAATCCCGGACTCGGCCGTGAGGTATTTTCGGAGGGCTCCTTCATCCCGACGGGCGAGTGCGTGCAGCTCAGTTTCTGACGTGATATGAGAATGGAGGAAGCCCTCAAGGAGATGCGCCATTGGCGGATGGCATCCCGCGAGGAACGCCTGAACGTGAAGCGCACCCAGGGAAGCTGGGTCTGCGCCAGAGGACTCGGACGCGGTGGGTTTCTGTGCTCCTGATTTTGACGTCCCTGCCGCCGGGGCCGGTCCATGCTCAACGCGATCCGACAACCCTTGCACAAGAGCTTCTTCCTCCAACGCGGTTCGCGCAATCCCGGACTCGGCCGTGAGGTATTGTCGGAGGGCTCCTTCATCCCGACGGGCCAGTGCGTGCAGCTCAATTTCTGACGTGATATGAGAATGGAGGAAGCCCTCAAGGAGATGCGCCATTGGGGGATAGCATCCCGCGAGGAACGCCTGAACGTGAAGCGCACCCGGGGAAGCTGGATCTATGGCGGGGAGCTCGGAGATCGCGACGGCGGTTCTTTTGCGCACTCCTGATTTTGGCGGCCCATACTTTACGCCGCCCACCTTTGATGTGCGCGACCCTGTCTAAACACGACATTTAAGAAATTTCAACGATACGTGTGCATATTTAGATCACCGTCGCGTTGCGTGCTCGACCGTGATTCTCAAAATAGCCAGTCTTGTGGGCCACATAACATGCCGCGTAGCGCTGCAGGTGATGCAGCAAGTCGATATCATTGTGACAGGTACCAAAGAATTCAGGAAACGAGTCGATACTCTATGAGAAATTTGTGTCAGTTTCCCGCGGATGCAACGTGCACGCAACCGGCCTTTTCCACGAAGAGAGCTAAGGCGGCTTGTTGCGGGAAGATCGGCATGGTAAATTTTAGAGTTTGGTCGGCGAGGTTTTGGAGTCGGTGCTGTTGACCGTGGTAAGATAAGCTCGATCGAGCGCACTGCATAGTATGCGAAGTAGCAAAATTCAACTCACGAGAACTTGTGCAAACAACTCTGGCCGATCCTCTAATCCTATTGCTTTTTGTAAGGCCTCATCCACCTTTCCGTCCAAGAAACGCGCCCCGGCTACCAGCTGCGGAGGTGACTCGGAAGTACCCTGCCGATCAGTGTCACGAATCCAACTAAGCCAGTCAAGGAGAGACCAGAGAACATACCATGCCCAATTACACGGGAACGGGCTGCTACGACGAGTGATATATGGAGGACGGGAGACGGGGTGACTCAATCTTATTCCGCAGTTGTTATCATATGCACCTAATTTACATAAATTTGAATGGGACTTCCAAGTTCCGCAGGTGTGCCGAATGAATTGGGTCGGTACCGTTGAGCTCCGAGTCACCGCTTATCCAGTGCACCGAGAGCACAACATGTGCTAGCGAGTGAATTACGCGGTCTGAGGCCTGAGGGTGAAACGAGGGTGAACTCTGAGCACGTGATCCAATGTTGAATTCCAACAATCGAAGTTCATTATGGCAGAGAAACCAGAGCAAGAGACAGAGCAATACTAGTACAAAAAAATTAAGAATTTGCGCCCCATTCCACGTATTATAATTTAAGACTGGCTCCAAGACGTAACCGTAGCAGCGAATCCGTTCGGGTTGGAGCTTTGGTTGATAACGCCGGCTTGATTGACACTGAGCTGGAAGGTCGTCCCAACGGTTGAAAGACTGTAGATATTGACCGAGGAGGTCGAGTCGACATCTATAATTTGCGTTTGGCAGTTCTGGGGGGTGAGGCAGCCCTGTCCGTAATTCTAGAGGGAGTTCAGCTCGCCACGTCGATTGGGATGATAAAGTGCTCACAGAGAAGAAGCTGTAATGACCAGCACCGAACACGATGATATTTGAAGAGGTCGTTACCCTGAGACCCCAGGCCTGCGAGATACCCGACCAAGAGGAAGGATCTTTGAAGGCCGTGTTTACGGCGAACGGCGCAGGAGCCACCGGGCCAGGTTGGAAGTAAGGCTATGTTGATTATCAGAATATTGAGCTAGTCTTATGGCCGGAAAACTCACAGTCTCTGTCTGAATGAGCCCGAGGTAGTGGTTCTGAGCGTTGACCAATTGATACTGGTACAGCACAAAGTGCTCGCTCGCTGTCCCAATCATCCACACTGGAAGAAATGAGTTCCATCGTCGACAAGAGCCTATTGACGAGATTACTGACCAGGACCAGCTGATTCAGATAAAATTCCCCGTCCGGCGTAGAGTGAGACCTGAGATTGTCCACCGTTATCCAGGTCATGGTCTGCAAGCCAGACCCAAGTGCCCTGTGAAACATATTAGCTCTGAATTGACGCAAAGTGAACAACATACCTCCAGATAGGCGGTCGACGCCGAGGTTAAATGCAAACCTGCAAATGCAGCCATACAGTTGGCTGTGCCACCGCTACCGCTTGATGGGCAGTTGGAAGCTTGAAGATTTGTTCCGGCAGCTAATAGTTACAGTGAGCAGAAGAGAAAGACAAGTCTGAAGGAAACATACCTCCACCAATACGGATGTGCGAATCCCACATTCCAGCACCGCCTTGTGTGGTTTCCTTCACATTCCACTCAACGACAATGGCACCTGCCGCGGGGCCGATGGTAGAGAAAATAATGTCGGTAATCTCGATCAGGCCGGAGGAGCCCGGGGCGCCGACTTGAACGACGGGCTGCGGGTTATTCACATCCTGGAAGGCCGCGCCTTTGCCCGCGATCACCGACCAAGCCTCTCCGACGATCTGGGTGCCAGCGGGAATGGTCAGGGTGGAGGTTACAACGTAGGTGCCGGCGTCGAAGAAGATGATTTTGCACCCGGCAAACTGGATACAGGTGAGACAGGAACGGCAGACGTTTAAATTGAGACGTACAGCAGCGAATATTGCTTTGAGAGCGGCAGTGTCGTCCGTCCTCCCGTCTCCTCTGGCACCCTGGTCTCGAACACTGACAAATTGTGAAGCAGAGTAGGCGCCATATTGTGGGTGAGTTTTGCCGAAGATCCGTCCAGAGCTATCCAATAAAGAAGCAGCCTTGTTGGGAGCTGCAATAGGCCCCTGTGTGAATCTCCCTGCACCGCTGGTCCCAGTGTACACGTTTCCTTGGCCCCATGAGTTAATCGTTGTGGTTCCGCCTGCAAGTACAACAGCTCCACCCACGACTCCGACGGCGGTCGGGACGTTGTTAAGGTGGATATTGTTCAGAACAAGAGATCCGCCGAGCCTTCCATTGCTGGCCGCCGACGTCCGGACGAAAATGGGAGTGTTCGACACCGTCGCATCTATAATTGCCTCGGCACCAACGGTCTGGTATCGGGTTTAACCAATGATCACGATAAAACCTAGAATTAAAGTCTCACCTGCGCAGCTGTGCCTCCACCAGTCGCCAAGTCAAAGCCAACCTGGAAGTGGTTAGTACAAGATCCGATGCACAATTAAAACACGCACCTGGCAGTTATTAAGTGTAACTCCCTGGAACGTCCAGCCCTTCAATGCCAGGTAAGCATGATTTATGTGCGCTGAGTAGAATAAAGGCCTTACCCAGTTCCAGATTCCAAAGATACCCGTTTGTGCGTTATTCACAGTGACGTTGCGGACGGTGAATCTAAAATGAGTCAGTGGGTAATGTGTCTACGAGAACGTCTTTTTCTTACTGCTGATTCCCAACCCACATACCGAACTTCCCTATGTTCAAATACGCATCAGCTTGCGTCACGAATAATAAGCTAGGAGGAAATACCTCCGTTGAACACCAAATCACCCATATATCCACCGCTGCGATCGTTGTTATTCGATAGAAATTATTCAGAATGAGATTATTTTACCTGCCGTTTTCCATCCAGATCCCTGGCAGTCAAGCGTTAAGATCGAAAAATGCTCTCAATAACCGGGGACTTTACCTTGATGCGCAGTGTTAGCCGCAGGCGACATGTTGACCACGATATTCATTAATGAAGTGGCCTGGGCCACCTGCCAATGAATTCCCGTTCCTTGCGACAATGTCGGCGGTACGCTACAAGGGCATTAGGATTATTTAGAACGTGAACATAACCACTCACCGAGTGACGTCGATCACTTCCCCGCTCATTAGAATTATTTAATCCGAAGTTGAACAGCGTCCACTCACCGAAGTTCCTCACGGAGCGGAAGCTATTCCTGGATGAGCTTGATCTCGAGTTTAAAAGCTTGAAATTCTCACAAGTTGTTCTGGTTGGTATAATATTGCGCTCCACCCCCGCCAGGAATATATGGATCGGCATCTGGTTGCATGATTAGCTTGACGTTGAAACTAATTAACATTGAAAGCACCGACCTATCACGGCAAGATCTGTGAAGCTAGCTGCCGCCAACAGTGTGGGCGGTCTCCTCGCGTCTCCGATGAGTTGCGTATAGTAATAGGGGATTATAGAGTGAGACACGAGGTATGTCCTTGAATGTTATTAGTTATGTTTGAACTGGTGTTCCGTGAGTGCAGATTCAAACAACTTACCCGCTAGGGAAGTAAACGACGGCCGGTGTTATCGTAGACGATGCGCAGGATCCTCCTCCGCATCTGCTCCCGGCAGTAATCGCGGCACTGGTGATATGGTCAGTCAAGCCATCCGTGTGGTTGAACGCGTAATGGCGACATACTTGATAGCTAGCGATCACAAGACATATATCAGACGAAGCCGAAGTTGAAAAAATAGCACGAACCCGCGGTATCATCCGTAACTCCATCACCCTTTGGGAAGTATGGGTTGAGGAAGCCACGAAGGGTAAGCTGATAATGACTACCTTTGCGCCGAAGTCCTTCACATTCCGGAAAACCTGATAACTGCTTGGGTTTGGGTTGTACGCAGCAATGCCTTGATGCCTAATGTTTTGCATCCAAAATGGATCAGCGGGGGAGGCACTAATAAAAAGTCAAACACTGCACAGAAGGAAAAGAACTGGACATACGTTCCCGCTCCGAGGGGAGTCGAGCATGTCGTTCCAAGAGAGTTAACCAAAGTAGCTGAGGCGATGACCGCGGCAATCGTCGATGCAAAAGACAGAAGCATGATGTTCACGACCCAAGTCTGAGACAGAATGAAGAATCATCCTAGACTTTATACTCAGCAGAAACCCTCAGACTGCAGGTCAGCAGAAACCCTCAGGCCGCAGGTGGTCTCGCAAGTCTCGGTGAAAAAGTGTCGCATGATTAACCAGCACTTTCCTCTTGCATGCACGGGGTAAAATTTTCGTTGAATCGGGATAGCGGGTTTACCTTGTGGACCTTGTTGAGATCCGAGGAGTGTCAGCTGAAAGCACCAAGGCTCTCACAAACTGGCTAGGCGAAAATCAGCTGCCACCATGGGTAGACGGGATGAGCGGCGGTAGACCCATATGCCGGACCTCGATAATTGTTGGTCCTGATGACTGGATCAAGCATGTTCAGAGGTAACGCTCCCGGGTCTGCTAGCCAGTTGACGATGATGTCGGACGATGTGCGGATGAGTCATGAATGAGGCAAGCGAGGGCCCACATGAGCAAAACGCCAGAGTTTTCAGTAGCAGATGACTACGTCCGGGCGCACAGTGACCGATGCGAAAAGAAGCACGTAGTAGAAAATAGCTCAACGAGTCAGAAATTCTTGTGAAGAGTGCAGCAGCAGTTCATGACGACGTGTTTCAAGGAGCCAGGGTTAGGTCAGATGTTCACCTCGGCCACACCGGCGGTGACGGAGCTACTAACTGGCCCGATTCAAGCCGAACGAGATATGAAATTGATATGAAGTTGCTCTTTCTAGGTACTGCATGGCCTAATACAAAGCGGATGGTACACCGACAGTCCAGTAGATCCGACCCCTCCCCCAGGACCAATATCGCTGATCGCCGACCCGCACTACTAAAACAGTCCTCGGATTGCAGTCAATTCGTTACCGGCTCCACGAGGTCAGCATCGCGGCTTTTCCGTCCGGATTCGAGTTCTCATTAATGACCCCGACCTGGTTGATGCTGAGCTGCATCGTAACACCAATGGTCGCGAGACTGTAAATATTTATTGACGAGGTGGAATCGATGTTGAGAATTTGGCTCTGAAACTCCGAATCAGTGACCAGGTTCCGGACAGCCGGTATTCAGAATCACACACCTGGCAGTTCACTGGTGTTAGGCAGTCCTGATTATAATTCTGCAGTGGATGAATCAACCACGGTGCAAACAAGTAAAATGACAGAAACGAACGTTGAAGAAGCTGTATAGACCCGCTCCAAACACAAGGATGTTCGAAGAGCCGGAAACAGTGAGACCCCAGGCTGAGGAGATTCCTGTGAATGACGGGTCGTTGAAAGCACTGTTGACAGTGAAAGGACTGGGTGCGACCGGGGCTGGCTGGTAATAAGGCTATTGTATTTCCGTAAATGATCTGCGTTCAACGGAAAAATGGAAGGTATTACCGATTCCGTCTGGATTAGGCCCATATAATGGTTTTGGGCACCAACCAAACTATATTGGTAAAGCTATAAACAGTTAATTCAGATGGCTCGTCATACGCAAACTCGGTCACTCACAGTATGATGTTCACTCGCAGTCCCTATCATCCAGACAGGACCCGCTGATTGCGAGAGAATACCGCGGCCTGAGAACAGGGACAGTTGCGCATCTCCGTTCCCATCCAAATCGTGATCCGCGAGCCATACCCAAGTGCCCTGTAGCGGGTGATGTTAGACCGCGATTCACAGATACGACAGCGGATCTCTACCTCCAAGTAAGCAGTTGATGCGGCGGTTAGGTGGAGACCGAGGAAGGCCGCAAAGCAGTTCGTGGTTCCGCCGCTTCCGCTGCTCGGGCAGTTGGCCGTTCCGAGATTTGTTCCAGTGGCTTTCGTGATGCAATCAGTCGAGAAGCCAGTCAAAGTTAAACTAGATACATACCGCCACCGAGGCGTACGTGTGAGTCCCACATTCCGGCTCCACCTTGTGTGGTCTGTTTGACATTCCATTCGACGACAATAGCACCCGCGGCTGATGAGAAAGTCAATGCGAGAAGAGGACTGAAGTAAAGTTACGAACCGGGACCAATTGTCGAGAAAAGCATGTCGGTAATTTCCAGCAGACCGGAGGAGCCCGGGGCGCCAACTTGGACGACGACCTGCGGGTTATTCATATCCTGGAAGGCCGCGCCCCTGCCCGCGATCACCGACCAGCCCTCTCCGACGATCTGGGTGCCAGCGGGAATGGTCAGGGTAGAAGTTACAACGTAGGTGCCGGCGTCGAAGAAGATGATCTTGCACCCGGCGAACTAGAGACATATGAGACATTAAATAAACAGCATGCAAAATAAAACTCACAGCCGCGAATATAGCTTTGAGAGCGGCAGTATCGTCCGTTTTCCCGTCTCCCTTGGCACCCTGGTCTCGAACACTGACAAATTGCGAAACGGCGTAGGCGGCATATTGAGGGTGGGTTTTGCCGAAGATCCGTCCTGAGCTATCCAACAAGACGGCAGGTTTGGCGGGAGCTGTGATGGCATCCTGAGTGAAGTGTCCAGTAGCACTTGCTCCGCTATAGATGTTGCCTTGAGCCCACGAGGAAATCGTTGTCGTTCCACCGGCAAGTACAACGGCTCCGCCAACCACTCCGACGGCGGTCGGGACGTTGTTAAGCTGGATATTGTTCAAAACCAGGGAGCCAGCACCGATAAGTTGCCCGTTGCTCGGGGTCGATGTTCTCAGAAAGATCGGGGTGTTGGTCACAGTTGCATCGATGATCGCCTCGCCACCAATGGTCTAGTAAGTCATAATTAGTCGACGTTAAGGACAGGAAGAGAAAGCGCAAACTTGAGCAGCGGTTCCTCCGCCAGTTATCAGATCAATTCCAACCTGTGGATAATAAGTACGAGGACTATCGTCAGGATATTTTGATCTGCATACCTGCGCATTGTTGATGGTTACGCCTTGGAATGTCCAACCCCAGTTCCAGTGCGAAAGGATCGCGGTTTTAGGATTGTTGAACGTGACATTACGGACGGTAAATCTATATCCAGGGTCAGCGGAATAACGTTGGTAATAGCGAGAGATCCTACTGCTGATTACCAACCCACATGCCGAACAGCCCGCCGTTGAAAACTATATCACCCATAAATCCACCACTGCCAATGCCAGGTTTAGTGTTCGTATCATGGTAGGCATGATTATATTACCTGCCGTTCTCCATCCAAATCCCTGGTAGTCAAGCGTTGAGATCGAGCAATGGTCTCAGTAACTGGGAATTTTTACCTTGGTGGGCAGTGTTGGACGCAGCCGACATGTTTATGACGATGTTCATTAGCGATGTCGCCTGAGACACCTGCCAATGGATTCCGGTCCCTTGCGACAATGTCGGTGGTACGCTTTAAAGGCATCAGGATTATTTGCATTCAACTTGAACAATTCTGCTCACCGAGTGACGTCGATCACTTTCTCCGGGGATCAGAATTATTCGATCCGAAGTTGAACAGTGTCGCTCACCGAAATTTCTCACGGAGCGGAAGCTATTCCTTGATGAGCTTGGTTTCGAACGTAAAAGCCTGAAAATCTCACAAGTTGTTCTGGTTCGTATAAAATTGGGCTCCATTCCCGCCAGGAATATATGGGTCGGCGTCTAGAAAGAGATAGGTCATAAATCCTGGCATTCATCAAGGGTAGAGCCCGACGAACCTATCACAGCGAAGGCCGTGAAGCTAGCAGCAGCCAATAACGTCGGCGGGGAGGTCGCATCTCCGATTAATTGGGTATAATAATAACTGGTAGCATGCATTAGTTAACGAAAGGACTGCTAGAATACTACTAATTGACTCACGGTACAATCGCATCCGAAATGAGATATGTTCTGTGCGCGGTGATTCGTCGGAGATTGAACTGGACTGGGAACTATCACTTACCCTTTGGGGAAGAAGACGACGGCTGGAGAAACGCTACAAGGAAATTATTACAGTACGAGCTGCCGAATTGAAAATATACGTACGTCGAAGAGTTGCAGCCTCCTCCTCCGCACCGGCTGCCGAATGTAATGGCGGCGCTGACATGGGGTTAGACGGATGACTATAGTCCCAGCAAAAATAGGTGTTTACTTGATGGCTGCAGAATCGTCAGCGAAGGCGAACAGTCAAACGACCAGTAAAAAGCGCACCTGCCGTATCATCCTTAACTCCGTCACCCTTTGACGAACCGTAATTAACGGGGAGAAGCTCCGAAGGAACCGCTGACTCACTATGGCCCCAAAGTCTTTGACGTTCCTGAAGACTTGATATGTCGCTGGATTCGCGTTAAATGCAGCAATGCCTTGGTGCTTGATGTTCTGCATCCAGAACGGATCGGTCGCCGCAGCACTGAAGGGGCACGGTGAGTCCACGGTATCACGATAGGCAAACCCAAAGCACATACGTTCCGGCCCCGAGAGGAGTACTGCATGACGTCCCCAGAGAAGCCACTAGAGTTGCAGAGCCAAGAGCCATGCCCATTACGGACAGAAACATATTCGGTAGCATTGTGGATGATAGGACACATGGACGGAAAAATGTCAGTTGGTTTTATACCTCGAAAACAAGAAGTGAGCATGAGCCCAAGAAGTCTGCAAAAACGCATGGTATCCGTCGCCAAAAGTTCGCGTGATGCACCGGAATAAAATCGCGTCCCGCGGGGAAACGGCGAGGCCGGCAACAATCACGTCCTCCTGTAAAAAGCGCGGCTCGGGGGTCAGAAGACTGGTTTTGGTTAACGACAAATCCAAACTGAGCGTGGCAATCTGATATTGGAGAAATGAGTTATCACGTGAATTATTCCCAGCTTCAAGCTTTGACCCAACCGTCGAATAACTTGAAGGAGATTTCAGGTAGCAGCGCCAGCCGGATAAGGAGAGAAAACCCCCTTCCAGTTGTATTAGATTGGCCCGGGTTCGGGACTCTGTGAGACAACAGGACGTACACCTCTAGCGCACCTGATGAATCCTCCACCCTCTTCCTCTGCGAATGACGCATCAGCCGGGGTCGAGTTACGACAAATTTCTCATGGATAAGCCCCGAAATCACGCTAAATCAGGAAGATAGGTTTCTTTCCATACCACTGATGGTCGCTGATGGAGGCGCCGAGGAACAGCCGGTTCGAGGTCTCTAAGGGACCAAAAAGGCAATCGGACTCGTGAGCTCACGTTCCAGAGAAAGAAGATTTCTGAAAGAAGTCGAGTCGTCCCACGTACGGGGATCCTTCGCGAGTCGAGTGACGTCAGGGAATGCGGGATGCACTGAGGAAGCAAGAGAAGTATCATTTAAATCTGGAAGTCTGAAGTAAGGTTCGAGAGCTACGTCATTTGGTAGAATCTCTCGTCCGGACCATATAGGGCATGTCGCCAGTCCAAGATTAATTTCAAGGCTTGCGGTACTTATCTTCGAACGACCCTGCGGAACATGTGGGGCTCCAAGACCATGTGGTATCCCAGGCGTCGTAGTTTAGCAGCACCCGCGGCCCTGAGTGCGGTGCGGTCCAGGGAGACGTAAGATCGCAGTAATATTGATTGAATCTGGAATACAACGCCTCGCACGCAAGGCGTCGTCGTCGCAAGTTGGTGAGAACAAGAGCGCGTCCTGCTGTTCATGGGACGAGAGAACGCGTTTGCCAAAATTGATGTGTTTTGGACTATTTGCCCTTCGGCCGTTTTCGGTCTTCGTCACGGTCTTCAAGGTCCGCAGCGGAATGGGTTCTTGAATGTTTCCTGGCCCCCTCGGTACCAAGATGGCTATTGACGAATGGGCCAGCAATATCATGCAGAATGACCCCATGCGCATGTACCGTTTGAAACAGGACGCTACCCACCACTCGGTATCGTCAAAGTACTCCATCCTTGGGTTTATATCCTCTGGGACCTACGGACGGGTATACAAAGCGCAGAGCACCGCAGAGGATGCCAAAATACACGCTATCAAGAAATTCAAGCCCGACAAGGAGGGGGACGTCAGTTACACTGGCATTAGCCAGAGTGCTATACGGGAGATCGCGGTAAGTTTACTTGCATTCTAATGCGTTGCCATTCTAATCGGGATCCCAGCTCAATCGCGAGATCAACCACGAGAACGTTGTGGCACTCAAAGAGGTCATTCTCGAGGACAAATCTATATACATGGTCTTTGAATTCGCGGAACATGATTTTCTGGTAAGCCTCCCTGGGAATACTGCATCTCGGAAAGTGGAACTCGACGCAAAGCCCTTAGCAAGTGATACAGCATCACGCCACGATATTAAGAACCGCGATAACTCTTCCTGTTCTCAAATCTCTTATTTACCAGCTATTCAATGGGCTCGTCTACCTCCACTCCTGCCACATCCTTCATCGAGATCTTAAGCCTGCCAACATCCTCATCAATGCCGCGGGCGTCGTCAAAATCGGTGATCTGGGTCTTGCGCGTTTGATTTACCAACCCCTTCAGCCATTGTTTGCTGGCGACAAAGTGGTAGTGACGATCTGGTACCGCGCGCCCGAGCTCCTAATGGGCGCCAAGCACTACAATAAGGCCATAGACTGCTGGGCCGTGGGATGTGTGATGGCAGGTACGTAGGTAGGTGGAATGACACGGCACGGTCCAGCTCATAAACGCCGCAGAGTTGGCGAATTTGCGGCCGATTTTCAAAGGGGAAGAGGCCAAGCTGGATTCAAAGAAAAACGTGCCATTTCAAAGGGACCAACTCTTGAAGATTTTCGAGGTGCTAGGCACACCAGACGGTTCGTGCTGAGTGGTCCTCTGTTATCAGAATTCTGACCATTTGGCTTAGAACAAGATTGGCCTGGGATCAAAAACATGCTCGAATATCAGAACATGAAGCGTCTCGATACGTACGTCCATTCGCGTGATATTCGAAGGCGCTGAGATAGAACGGCCCTAGCTATGCAAATCGCCTATATGACTGGTGTCAGACGCGTATCCGATCACAGAACGGCCACGATCTTCTTCGCCAGCTCTTTGCGTACGATCCGGACAACCGGCTCACTGCAAAGGAGGCACTCCAGCACAAATGGTTCCACGAGGAACCGTACCCGACGTGGAAGTGAGTCTTTCTTGTTTTAGCCAGATTTTAGCCAAGGACTGATTCGGGTACATAGTGCCTTTGCCGCTGCGCCACAACAAATCCCGCCACATCGGCGAATTACACAGGACGAAGCGCCTTCGATGGTTCCGGTCCCCGCCGTGCCGTTCAACTCGCAGTCGAAATCGGGGAGTTCGACGAGTATGAGTGGAGGCGGGCCATTTGTTCCGAGTGGAGGCAACGGAAGAAAAAAGGCGCGGATGGGTTGAGTGTAGAATTATCCGGAGTATGCACAGTAGAAATCTTTTTGAAGGCGGTGGCCGTTCGCTGGAGTCGAGAAAACTCGACCGAGGTTCGACGACTTTGTGCGGGAGGTCTAAAGAACGAGATTGTTTAATACGTCTTCGCCATTTTACAGGATGGAGGTTTGACTGGAATACAGGCGCCCCAGTCGCACAAGTTAAGGCTGTGGACGTTCGAAGAAATGTGCGTGCGGCGAGGGAAACCGTGTTGTTTGGTCGCGAGCGGAGTTTGAATTCTCTCTCTTCTCGCTATGGCTCTCAGTTTCATTGGGTCGGTTTCCTGCTCTCCCATTGCGCTCATGCTCACAGAACACGCTCCAGAAAACCTATTTCTCTTATTTCTCATTCAGATGTGCGCTACAGAGGCATTCTGGCCGGCATCGACCCCGCAGCGTCCACAATTCAGCTCTCGAATGGTCAGTCTTGCCTCCAACAAATATACTCTGTTTTCTGAGCCTTGCACAGTGTATTCTATGGGGACCGAGTCTCGTCGGTCAGTCGCCCAGCCACCCTCTTTTCCCTGGGCTAAACCCGTCTTTGTAGTCCCGTGTCCGACTACATACCCCCGGTGCAGGAACCGTACCAGTACATTATCTTCCGCGCGTCCGAGGTGAAGGATCTCTCGGTCGACGAGCAGCCCGCGCCGCGCCGCAGCGTGCACGATGACCCCGCGGTCCTGGGGGTACGTCTTTGTACATTTACTTTGTTTGTTTGTCTGTACCGACCACTGTCTTGTCTACCCTAGGCGTCGACCCAGGCGCCCGCACCCGTCGCCCCGGCTCCGCAACCGTCGTACGCCCAGCAGACGGCGCAGCAGCTTCCGCCGCGCCAGGCCCCGCCGCCGGTCGTCCAGCAGCAGCAGCAGCAGCAGGCGCGTGCACCGGCGCCGCGTCACCGCCCGAATCCGCCGCAGCAGAACGCGATCCACACGGCTGCGGCGTCGCTCGAGACCGTCGAGCGCGCGCTCGGCGACCTCCGCGTGTCCAACGCCAACGCGGGCGCGGGCCGCCGCCAGCGCACGCGGCGCCCCGGGCAGGACGGCGGCGCCGGTGCGGGCGGCGCGGTGCCGGTGCCCGCGGCGGACTTTGACTTTGCGACCATGAACGCAAAGTTCGACAAGGCTGCGCTCGCGGCGCGCCAGGATGGACATGCGAACGGGAACGGCACGGGGAGCGGGGGGAGCGACCGCACGAACCCGAGCGACGACGAGGACGCGGCGGGGGGCGGGAACGGGAACGGGAAGGCGAAGGAGCGCGACGGCGCGGCGTATAACCCGCAAAAGTCGTTCTTTGACTCGCTGTCGTCGCCGCCGCCGTTTGCGCCCAAGGGCCAGGGGCAGGGGCAGCAGAACGGTGGGGGCGGGCAGGGGCAGGGCGGGCGCGGGGTGGGTGGGCGCGGGCGGGGGAGGGGCGGGTACGGGCATAATCGGCGCGAGGAAGAGCGGGAGAGGAATGTCGCGACGTTTGGGGAGCCCGGGGGTGTGGGGCTGTTGGGGCCGGGCGCGTATGTTGGGGGGTGGGGCGGGTATGGCGGCGGGGGGAGGCGCGGTGGGGGGAGGAGGCGGGGTCCGCCTGGGGGCGCAGGAGGGAGGCAGGGCCAGGGCCAGGGCCAGGGCCAGGGCCAGGGACAGGGACAGCAGCAGCAGCAGTAAGGTGCGCTTTTAAGCTGTGAAGAGACGCTTTTGAGCTGTGAAGAGACGCTTTTGAGCTGTGAAGAGGTGTACGTCGAGCTTTGTCGATGCTGTGCGAGCGATTGCGAACGCCGTGAAATTTATTCTACTGCTTGTCCTCGCAGCGAGAGAGTTACAAAAGTTGTATCGAGAGGGGAAGTAAACAGATATTCGAACCCTACGCAATTCGCCATGCGCCTTCCGTATCCCGCAGATCGCGAGGACGAATACTACCGCCTGTGTATATGTTGCAGGCTTGACGCGCACCGTGATATTTGAACGGCGCCGACACGGATCCGAATGAGTCCGTCAATGTCGCGTCGAGTCGGTCTGCGGGACGCGGGGAGTCGGCGATAGGCTGGCTTACCTTGGGATCGCCGAGTCCGCGGATCGAATATTTGTGCATCGCAGGGGATACTTTTGCAGGAAGGAAGAGGGCAATTGATTATCCAGCACATCGCTTCCTTGCGGCAGCTTTCGTCAGGCGTAGTCCTGTGTCGGTTCTAACGTCGACGGCGGACTTGGGGACCGGACGGAGATGTAGGGCGCCGCAGATAGGCCAAAGAATTGTATGCCTGTAGATATCCTCGACCGCTTCGATAGCGATAGACGGGGGAGAAGGCACCGAATGTTGAAGATCTCTCGAGGAATATGTACATATGCGCAGTGACCTGAAGCAAGCCCGGGCGTTGAGGAGAGAGTTGATGCGCGCGGTCGTCGTTAGCAGAGGAGAGCCGTTTTCGAGGGTGAATTGGTTTGTAGTACTTGTACTGCGATAAATCGGCTGGTATTCAGGCCGCTTCCTGAGTCGCATTCAAGTTCGCGTGAGTATTGTTCTTCTTCTCAGAACGAGTAGGCTTTGAATAAAGACAGCAAAGGCGTTTGAGCAGAAAGCAGTCGAGAGTTAATCGGTAGATCGTTACATAACCTTCAAACTTTTGCAAACAACGTCCTCCGGAGACGACCATGGTGAGAAAGCAGCTATGTACCCCGACGTATCTGACCCGTATTATTTAGGATACACCTGCGCCTGTGACGTTGGCTGTCTGGGTCCGTAACCGCCATCCGACTCGAAATGCGCTGACGCCGTTTTGCAGACTGAGCACCGCAATCCAGAGGGCCGCACGTACTGGTTTAACACCGGGTCCAAGGAGAGCGTATGGGAAAAGCCAGATGGTTTGTGCTACGCCTCCCTGACTGTTGTCCGTGCTAACGTGCTTGGCAGATTTAAAGACACCCTTCGAGGTGCGCCTCATTTTTTGGTGTGTTGCAGCGACTTATCTCGACGCAGCGCGCCCTGAATCAAACAAAGTGGAAGGAATACTTCTCGGGCGGCAGGAAATACTACTACAACGTTCGTTCTGCCCTTCTCGTGTAAAAAAATTGACTAACCAGTGGCTAGACTGAGACGAAGGAATCAAAATGGGACATGCCGGACGAGCTGCTCCTCGTCTTGGAAAAGGTAGAAAAGGAGACTCCGGCCGCGTGAGTCCCATGCTATCTGCGCGTGCCGAGACTGATCGTCTGCAGCCCTGCGCGGATAACGGCCCCGGGATTCACCCCAGTCGGCCCCGGCGCCCTCGTGCCCGTCGGGGCGGACCTCTCCGCCATTCCGACGAACGGAAACAATGATCTGGCTGTGGGTCCCCACACTGGCGGTCTGCCTTTTACGCCGACCAGCATTATTCCAGCGCGGCCGAATCTGCCAGATGACCCCGTCATCCCGCACAACGGGTTTGCGACCGTGG
This sequence comes from Mycena vulgaris, assembly GCA_029204335.1. Classification (NCBI taxonomy): domain Eukaryota; kingdom Fungi; phylum Basidiomycota; class Agaricomycetes; order Agaricales; family Mycenaceae; genus Mycena; species Mycena vulgaris. The sequence goes on from JARGYA010000240.1 coordinate 197,604, forward strand.
AGGAGGGCGAGAAGGCGTTCATGCACCTGCTGCGCAAGGCGGGCGTCGACCCCACGTGGACCTGGGAGAAGACGATGCGCGCGATTATTACGGACCCGCTGTACAAGGCGCTGAACACGCTCGCGGAGAAGAAGTCGACGTATCAAAAGGTGCGTCGGCGCCGTGCGGTTCTGCCCGCATTCACTGAATGCATTTCTAGTACACGACGAACCTCAAAATCAAGGAGCAAGAGGACAAGGAGGCACGCCTCGCGAAGCTGCGCCCGGCGCTGCGGAACATGCTCAAGGGCAACCCGAACGTCTTCCACTACACGACGTTCGCCACGGCCGACAAGCTCTTCGCGCAGCACCCGATCTGGCAGCAGGCGCGCATCGAGGCGGAGCGGCGGCTCATCTTCGACGAGTATGTCACGGAGCTCAAGCAGCGCGAAGTGCAGGAGACACGGGCCGCGCGCGCGCGTAGCATCTCCAAGGTCGTGTCGCTGTTCAAGGAGCTCAACGTGGACGTCGTCACGCGCTGGCGCGACGCGCAGGACCTCGTCCTGACGTCTGACGCGTGGCGCGCGGACCCCGAGCTGCAGAAGCTGCCCACCCTCGATATTCTGCTGGCGTTTGAGGACTACAGCCGCGTGCGCGAGCGCGAGTATGAGGAGCAGATGCGCCGCGGGCAGGTTGAGAAGACGCGCAAGGAGCGCAAGGCGCGCGAGGGGTTCAAGGTGCGTTCTCGTATGTTTTTTTTTCGTTCCGATGGCAATGCTAATGAAAAGAATGGCAGGAACTGCTGGAGGAGCTCGTGGGCGCGGGGGAGATCAAGGCGCGCACCAAGTGGAAGGACGTGTTCCCGCTGTTCCGGACGGACGAGCGATACCTTAGTTTGCTGGGGAACCCGGGCTCGAATCCGCTCGAGCTGTTCTGGGATGTGCTGGATGTGCTTGACCAGAAGCTGGAGAAGAAGATCGCGGTTGTGGAGGAGGCGATTGGGCGGTATAATGCTGCGCGCGCGAAGCAGGCGGGCCCCGGGGGCGACGTGGACGGGGATGTGAAGATGGAGGACGGGGCGGAGGTGGAGAAGGAGGGGGAGGGGGAGAAGGAGAAGGAGAAGGAAAAAGAAAAAGAAGCGGATCCTGGCTTTGTTGTCCATCCCGAGACGGTGGAGGAGGAGTTTATTGCGGTCGTCAAGGCCGGCAGCGATGGCAATATTGCTGTCGAGGCGCTCGGGACGGAGGACCTGCACCTCGTCTTTACGACTGTGCGTCTCTTCATTCATTGACCGTGTGGTCACATCTGATTTTTTCTTTTTTTTATAGTTGCGAGACATGGCGCTGAAGAAGCGTGCCGAGGAGAAGCGGCGCGCGGAGCGCCGGCAGCGCCATCTGCAGGACGATCTGCGATACGCGCTCAAGAAGCTGGGGCTCCCTGCGGAGACGGTCGAGTACGAGGTGGCGGTCCCGCTGATCGAGGACCTGCCCGAGTACAAGGCGATTGAGGACGAGGAGGGGCGCAAGGCGGCGTGGAGCAAGTACGTCAAGCGGCAGAAGGTGGGTTGCCCTCTTTTTCTTCTTTTCGACAGAGAAATTGAATGTTGGGTAGGAGCGGCTACGGGAGGCGGTGGAGGACGAGGATGGGGGAGCGTGGGGAGCCGGCGGCGGAAGGAGCCTGTGAGGGATGGGCACGAGCGGGAGCGGGAGCGCGAGAGGGAGCGCGGGAAGGAATATGAGCGGGACGTGCGCGGGGGACGGGGGTATCACCGGCGCGACGAGTATGATCATGGGGGCCCGGGCCCGGCGCATCGCTCGTCGAGGGACTACGGGCGCGAGCGGGAGCGGGAGCGGGAGCCGGAGAGGGAGCGGGAGCGCGACTTTGGGAAGAAGGAGGAGGGGCCAAGGCGGAGGGAGCGCGGGCGGGAGCGGAAGAGCTCGGGGGCGAAGGAGTGGGAGGACGGGAAGCGGGAGGTGAGGAGGCGGAGTAGGAGCAGCCCGCCAAAGGAGCGCGAGAAGAGGGATTTGCATGAGGAGCGGGGGAGTGATGATCGTGTTGAGAAGGTGTGTTGGCTGTTCTGCTTTGATGTGCGTGCGCTAAACGTTTTTTGTTCTCCAGCGGGCGAGATACGACGCGCCGCCGCCGGAGGACCGCGATGCGATGCAGGTGGACGAAAAGCCGCCGTCGCCAGCGAAGGCCAAGACGGAGAATGGGCGGGCAGAGACTCCGGAGGAGGGTGAGATCTGATTTTGTTCGATATGTATATTATTGCGATGCGTTGTTCGACTCGAGCACTAGTTGCTGTTTTTACATTGCCTAAGGAGTTGGGGATGAGCCTAAGTGTCGGTGTGCTGCCGCGAGCGAGACTCATGAAAGTCTAGGGAGTCTGCGGGCTGTCTTGCCCATAACTCAAGGCCTGAAAAATTGAGGAGATTGGACGAGGCTCTCATTGCACCATGGCAAATTATGCATGCATAAACCTGGTATTATTATTAAAATTAAAACTCTTCTTCCGCCGGCCCAATTACGCCTTCTTCACGAGCACGATGTCGGCAAGCTGGCACCGCGGGCAGCGCCGCGTAGTCTGTCGCGTTGAAGTGTACAGCGAGAAAATGAAAAAAAGGGAAATGGGGCAGATCGTAGGCTCGAACCCAGCCACAAAATCGCCAGCACTTTGACAGTCGATCAAAGCTTTTCCGCCGGCCTATTGATCGATTGTCATCAATTTCCGCCGTCTCTGAGTCGAAAAGCGCCTGGATCGAGTCTAGGCATATTTTGCGGGGTGGGTCGGACGTTCCGCGTTGATCGTCTTCTTCGTCGCGGTCCTCATCTCCCTCCGGCTCGTCTTCGAAGGATGTAATCGTCCGCTTTGGACGTGGCGTCGCGGTCTTGGTGAACGAGTCAGATTTTACTACGAATTTTGCGAGAGCAGCTATGCCGTCTTTTTTCCCGAGTATATCGGGGAGGTGTCGTGTCGGGGACGCTTCTCTGAGAAGGTCCCTGTGGTTGTCGTACACTCTGAGTGTAGGACATGCGCCCTCGTTTGAAAGACTTGCACAGTTGGAGCAAAATACGAGTAGCACTCGCCGGTAAAGAAATGCCCGACTTGGCACTACGTGACCCTCCCGTACACTTCTCGTTCGAGCTCTTTGAAGTGCGGTCGCGGATGTGGGGATGGCGAGACCCTACCGAATCGCGGTCGTCAAGGTTGGGTGCATCAACTGCGATGCAGCGCGCGGATGATGAATCGTACGTCAGTGTAAATGGTCGCGTAACTGGACAGTAGTGACCACTTTCGAATGGAGACGAGCGGACAAAAAATAAATTGGTTGGTGTGCCGGTCGTATGCATTAGGTGGTACTCTATTTGGATGTGATGAAGCCCTTTCCCTTGTATCCTTCCGAGGAGATACCTGGAGGGTGGTTAGTGGGTGGGTAGTTGACGACGGCAACGCACGCACCAGTAATGGGATTCATTTTTTGCTCGATCGCGCGCTCGTTCATGGCCTGCTGCCATTCCGGTGAGAAGGTCTTTGGCGGGGGCGGCGCTGGGGGTGCGGGTGAGCGGGGACATGCGTGTATTGCACCACAACTCACAAACGGATCTGATTGCAAGGAAGAGAAGGCCCGCAATCCCGACCAGGCCCGCCGTGCCGAGGAAGATCTTGAAGCCGTCGCCCTTTTCGTGGATCGGCGTGCGTCTCCCGTGCGGGCCAAATGCGACGTAGTACGCTGCGCGCCGTGAGCGATAGCGGGTAAGCAGCAGTAACAACGCGCTCACCAGCCTTCTTCTCGTCGAGGCTCAGCAACTTCCAGTCACGCTTCTGGAGCTCCTCGAGCTGTTCGGCGACCGAGGTCTTCTCGTCTGGCGAGAGGAGGGTCCACTGGGCCTCGATGTTGGAGAGCGGGATGGCGGCGACGACGCGCTTGGGGGATTCGGCATGGGCATGGGCGGGGGCATGGCCAGCAGCAGCGGTGGCCAGACAGCGGCGACGAGCCTGGAGGACGGGGCGGAGGAGGAGGCGGGAGGAGGACTGCATCGCCGGGCGGGAGAGAAAGGAAGATATCGGAGTGAGGCCTAGGCCAAAGCCGTCTGGTGGAAACAGAGACAAACAACGGCATTGTTGACAGTGACCAGCCATGTCCACTGCGGTCATGAGCTCCCCAAATCTTCCGGATGGTGTACTGCACAAGAGGAAGAGGCATGTATCTAGCCGTGTCTGCTTCTGCTCCTTCTTATCCACATTTTAGGTCTGGTTCGCCCGACGAGGAACTCCCGCCATCCAGTCGACGCAGGTCCCATTCTCCGCCCTCAAAAGTTCACGTAAAAGTCATCGATGTTGACCCTGTACGACGTGTGGAGCGCGAACGCCAGCTGGCAGCGCGCGTCGCAGCTATGGAGCTGGAGAAATCCGACAAACCAAAAGACCCGCAGGCCGATGCCCAAGCCGAGTTTGCAAAGCTCGTGGGCTCGCGCTCGGGTGGGGTGTACATGCCACCCGCTCGTCTCAGAGCGTTGCAGGCGGCGGCGTCGTCTGACAAGTCCAGCGCAGAGTATCAGCGACTGTCTTGGGATGCGTTGCGGAAGTCGATTACCGGTATCGTCAATCGAGTCAACATCGTCAACATCAAGGCCGTGGTCCCAGAACTCTTCGCTGAGAACCTCATCCGGGGGCGGGGCTTGTTTGCGCGCAGCGTCATGAAGGCTCAGTCGTCCAGTTTGCCTTTCACGCCCGTCTTTGCGGCGCTTGTGGCGATCATCAACACCAAGCTCCCCCAGGTCGGCGAGCTGATTCTTGCCCGCCTCATCAGCCAGTTCAGGCGCGCGTTCAAGCGAAACGACAAGGTTCGCATTCTTGTACTCGCCGCAAAGGTAACCTAATACTCTCCAGATCGTCTGCCATTCCACCACGACGTTTATCGCCCACCTTGTCAACCAGGCGGTAGCGCACGAGATCATCGCCCTCCAAATCATCGTCCTCCTCATCGAGCGACCGACGGACGACTCGATTGAGATTGCTGTCGGTTTCATGCGCGAGGCTGGCGCGTTCCTTGCCGAAAACTCCCCCAAAGCCAACGCTACTGTCTTCGAGCGCTTCCGTGCCGTCCTCAACGAGGGTTCGATCAGCCAGCGTGTGCAGTACATGATCGAGGTCCTCATGCAGGTCCGCAAGGACAAGTACAAGGATAACCCGATACTTGCCGAGGGACTCGATCTCGTCGAAGAGGATGAGCAGATAACACATCGGATCCAGCTTGAAGAGGAGCTGCAAGTGCAGGAAGGGCTAAGTGAGTCTCTCTACTTCGTGCTCTTCGCAGATGCTCACGCTCTCGCAGATATCTTTAAATTCGATCCGAATTACCTTGAGAACGAAGAAAAGTACAAGTCTATCAAGGCGGAAATCTTGGGCGAAGATGAGGACGAGGAGTCGGGATCAGACGAGTCGAGCGAGGAGGAGGATGAGGACGAAGGTGCGTTATCGTCTTACCCGTTACAGCGCTTTCGGCTGACATTGCCTTGATAGTGGCCGCAAACAAAGAAGGCATCGAGGATCGTACGGAGACAAATCTCGTCAACCTGCGTCGGACGATCTACCTCTCCATTATGAATGCTCTCAACTACGAAGAAGCCGTGCACAAGCTATTGAAAGTTCAGCTTCAGGAAGGCCAGGAGGTAATTGCATTATTCCCTTCCTTCCACTCGTGCTTAACGTAGTTTGCAGATTGAGCTCGTAAACATGATCATCGAGTGTTGCTCGCAGGAGCGGTCATACTCGACATTCTACGGCCTTGTGGGCGAGCGCTTCAGCAAGCTCAACCGCGTTTGGACGGACTGTTTCGAGCAGGCGTTTGGGAACTACTACACCACGATTCATCGATACGAGACGAATCGCCTCCGGAACATTGCGCGCTTCTTCGGTCACCTCCTCGCGAGCGACGCGATCTCGTGGATGGTGCTCGAGTGCATCAAAATCAACGAGGACGACACGACGAGCAGCAGCCGTATCTTCGTCAAGATCATGATGACCGAGATGACGGAGGCCATGGGACTCAAGACCGTCGCAGAGCGCTTCAAGGACCCCGAGGTCCGCCGCGGCTGCGAGGGCATGTTCCCCGTCGACGTGCCTAAGAACACCCGCTTTGCGATCAATTACTTCACGAGTATCGGCCTGGGGATTGTCACGGAGGAGATGCGCGAGTATCTCAAGAATGCGCCACGGCTGATCATGGAGCAGCGACGGGCGATGCTCGATGCCGAGTCCTCCTCGTCCTCCGACTCGGACTCAGATTCGGATTCTGACTCATCATCGGACTCGGACTTGAGCTCCTCTGCCTCCAGCCGCCCGCGCCGTCGTCGGACTCCCAGCCCCTCGCCCCCGCGTAGGCGGCGTGGACACTCGGATTCGGCGTCGCCCCCCCGCCGCAGAGACGCATCCCCGCCTTCCCGCCGCTCGCCGCCCCCGCGCAAGCGGGATTTATCCCCCCCGGCGCGCCGTGGCCGCGCAGACTCCCGCTCGCCACCGCCGCCGCCCCCACGCCGCCGTATCTCGCGCTCCCCGCCCCCACCCCCACGTCGTCGTGAATCGCGCTCGCCGCCCCCGCGTCGCCGTGACTCGCGCTCGCCGCGCCGTCGCGACTCGCCGCCGGCGCGTGAGGCGAATGTGCGGCTCCGGTATGACTCGCCGCCTCGACGTGGTGCGAACGCGGCCGGGAACGGGAACGGGCCGCCGGCTGCTGGTGGCCGCGCCCGCCCGCCGCACATGATGTCGCCCTCGCCACCGCCGCGCGCGCGCCGGGAAAGGTCGCGCTCGGCGTCGCCCAAGAGGCGTGGGGATGAGCGTGAGAGGCGACGTGGAGACGAGAGGGAGCGGTCGCCGCCACCGCCCCCCAGGCGCCGGGATTCGCGGGAGCGGGATCGGGGATATGGGCGCAGATGAGGCTTCGGTCGGGATGTGCAAGGTTATAAACGGTACTCTTTCGCGTATCGTCTTATGTATGTACTATGTCTGGGTTTGGACTGCCATGGTCAAAAAATCCTTCTGCCCGGGTGAACGTGAGGGTGACTGGGGGCGCGTCAAAAAACTACCAAGGTATATAGTACATGGAAGGGAAGTTCTGAGTTTCAAAAGGTTGGAATTATGGGAATGATGCCGGACTCCGGAGTCCGCCGCTGTCCGCTGGGCTTGCCCGCAGCCAATTTCGTACGTCGACATCTCTGCAGCATATTCCCTGCATCAAACTCCGTTCTTACGAAGGCCTCTAAGCAATTATATCCACGAATTCCCTCTACCAGATTTCCTTGGGCAAAATCCCCATAGCTTATCTTGTAGCTTCATACTGTTAATCTATGATGTCTTGCCTCACTGTTCAGTCAAAGCCATGAGTACATACAATATTTTAGGCCCTGTTTGGGATCCCCAGCTAAGTCCCGTTAGCTAGCTAAAATGTAAGTTAGGCCCATTATGGAAGTCACGGTCAGTCACCCTGGGTCTAGAGAGCTGGAAGCTACACGGCTATCCCGGGAGACATCAAAATCTGATAGGATTTGATGTCCGTTGGAATCCAATGGGTTTTGCTTGTTATTTGAGGGGAAAATGCTTAGCTACTGTCCGACATGCAAATTGGCGGAAAAGTTTGGCTTGCTGATCAGATTTGGGTGATCCGACCACCGGGTCGCTTTTTACCTCTGAAAATCCATTGGACATTGCACGTGATTCGTATCAGCGCATCAGTTCAGCCGCCCCTTTGATTGACGCCGTCGTGCCTGTGTCCCGCACACATCCCCGAAGCGCTGCCATCCTGATGCGCACCCTCACGTCCTCTTTGTTCTCTTCATATTACTCCTTGCACCTGAACTTGCCGACTGCCCCTCTGTTTCCCTTGACACGCCGTCGCAATTGGTTAACTCATGATGTCTGCTTCGGTCTTTTCCCTATTGAACTATCCTAACTGGTTTCAGTATTCTCCAAATCCCAGAACAACACACATCTATGTCTTATTTGCCCTAACAGCAAGGCCATCAACCTGTCCCAGGCCGTCGCGCACGAAGATACCGCAGCACATATCAACCGTGTCCGCTGCGCCAATGTCAAGCCCACTACATGCGGAGTTAGACCTAGGTAGGTAGGTACACCATTTTTTTTTCTGCACTGCTAAGTAGCATATATTCATGCTTTAAGTACTTTTATTCACTGTTTAACTCAACAATTTAACAATTTAACAACAGCGAGCTCGCACTGCACTTTGCCAGTTGTTGGAAATGAGGGGTCAATACTATATCCCTGAATACCTTCCTTTCCATTGTCTCTATGCTCTAGTGGTTAACCAGTCAACTTTGTCTTCTCCTGCTGGTGGTTCGAATCCCCTCTTATGCAAACTTTTGCTGAAATTCACTGCTATTTACCGCATCAAATTCAGGGAAAGTGGCACCATAGAAATTTGAAGAACCGGCCGACAGGCCAGCCTTTGGAATCCAGCGGGTTGCAGCTCGGACGAAATCCAATGGCATCCCATTGGACTCCTACGGTCATCAAACCCGTCAGAATTCGATGACAGCTGGGATAGCCGTGTAAATTCCGTGTAAGTAAACTAGCCTTACTGCGACAATGTAGAACACAAGTCTATTCACCTAAATCCCATGCAAGTAAACTAGCTGCGAGATATGTGAGTATAAGATGTGTGTGAGGCTAAATATGAGCTTACCCTTACTGCAACAATGTAGAACACGAGTAAGGGATCAGCCAGCTGGTATATCTGTGCACTCCGGCTCCGGTCACACTATGGTCACACTCCAGATCCAGACCTCCAGACCCATTCGGGACCACCCGGAACACTTCAGAACTTTGGATATTTATGTCACAACACTTTACTAAGTGTTTCTCCCGTTTATCCGTTTATCCGAGGTTCCTTTATTGTCTTTAACATTGCTTTACTTCTCTGTTCCCATTTGGATAGTGGCTTATTGTTTTATGCACTGGTCACATTACTTATCCACATTTAGGACTACAATTACGGACTTTAGTATATATCTGTCTTAGCTACGTCCAGTACTTCATCTGGAAAATTAATGTTGTTCCATGTTTCCCTTCATGGACTGAGTCTCCTCTTTCAATCCTTGTCTTCAACTCGACTCCGAGGTTATGCCTAAGCCTCTGGATGTCCTTTTCATACTTTGACCTTCTTTCCGGTCCATTTCCGGTCTTTCCGGCTCCCGCACCACTCCGGTCTGCTTCCTCGTTCCCGCAGCTTCTACGCCACTCCGGTTTACCTCCGGTCCAGGCCTTCCGGTCCGGCCTCCTGGATTAGTCACAATCGGGCTAGAATCCCGTGTTGCGAAGCGTTTCCGCTTTGTCTTGATTTTCGTCCCGGCTCGACACCCAGACAGTTGCACACCCTGCTGAGTTGTGGTGCTTGTGAGAATAGCCGACTATTTCACCTCCAGTCCAGCTCCGGCTTCCGGACGTCTTCCGGTTCCGGACTTCCACGGGACTCCTCTTCCCCCTCTCGGCTCAGTATATAACACCAGCGTGCCATCACGGTATATCAATACACGTGATGATCACACCGATGTGACTACGGGTGTCCATGCTGAATGAAATACTTCTCCGTGCAACTTAGAGCCACAGCCTCTGGATCTTTCTACAAGCGAAATCACATTGTCTTCATCACACCCCTCCCTACCACCTAATTCCCGCCTATCTCGCATCTTCACAATTTATATTATTTCTGTTATGTATTCATGAGACTACCAGATATCAAATGGTCTAAAAGATAGATGAAGTGAACTCAAAAAAGTGCGCCTTCAAAATGTAATCTGGGAAGCGAGCGAGGGCGGCCCGAAGGGCTGAGCGAGAGCGGGGAGAGGTTAGATATACTAGAGAGTTGGAATACGAGAGGTCGGGGTCCACAACGTTTGGGGTGCGCAACATTTCGTCTGAAAGACTCATCAGGTGTATTTGTTCCCCTTACCACTTTTGGTTGTTTGTCTAACCCATTGGAGCCAAACAACATGTCGCCATTATTAGAGTTGCGGAATCCAAGGGACTCGACACGTTTTGCTCTTGAATAATGCCTCGCTTTCCGCGATAGTCCTTATCACTGTAGGTCTAGCATTTTACTACCTGATTTTGTGTGGACTAAGGCGGTTCATAGGTGGTTTACTTCCAACCCAGTTAAAATCCACGGCATGACGGCCCGGTCAGGGGCTGGAGAGAACGCGGTGGACTCATATGGGTGCCTTTCCATTGAAAGAAGTCCCAGTGGCATCCAAGTGTGCCAATGGACAGACAGGAGGTAAGTCCTATAATTAAACGAGAGAAGAATATTATAGCACTCATATATTTTTCGAAATCTGAAAGCGTGCACGCGTGGAGGCAGGGCCCTACAGGCCCCGCACGTGCACGCCGAAGATTGAGAAAAAAGAGAGTTAAACATTTGATGCAGACCCACTGCAGTGATTGAAATCTTTTACCTATAGAAAACTGGCCTAGAAGTGTGTTCACTTTCCATACCCAACTTTTACTTGAGAAGAAATGAAGGAAAAATCAAATGTATTTCCTTTTGACTTTCTGAAAGAAAAAGATGAAATCTTTCCTGTGGAAAACCTTCTGGTAAAATCTAGAATCTTTCCCGGATTTTTCTCTGGGAAAAAGACAGAATTTTACCTTAGGAAAAAGTTGTAAACAAAGAAGCTTCCTTTGTTCTTTGTGGTTTCCTTAGGAAAAAGATGGTTTTCTCTTAGGAAAAAGATGGTCTTTTTCCCAGAGAAAAATCTGGGAAAGAGCCTAGATCTTTCCAGAAGGTTTTCCACAGGAAAAATCTTATCTTTTTCTTTCAGAAAGTACAAAGGAAATATATTGGATTTTTCTTTCATTTCTTCTCAAGTAAAAGTTGGGCAGGGAAACTGCACAACACACTTCTAGGCCAGTTTTCTGCAAGTAAAAGATTTCAGTCACAGCAGTGACCGTAAGTGGTATGCTTCAAGTGTATCCCAATTATTCTTATTTAATCGGTCACCCAGCGCAACTGGTTTCTTAAACGAAGCCATGAAACGGTACAGAGGGAGGCCGCCCCCCGATTCCTTCCAGGTTTCATCCAAGTTGTGCCAAATGGGTCACAAGTCAATGCTATCCCAGATTGGATTATGGGTGAGTTTGAGAACATGTGCCTCACGGTCACCACTTGGGTCTTTCAACACAGGTGGTATGAGCGCCCGAGGGCGCTCTACCTTGTAGGCAATTTCTGCAAAGACTTCTTGAAGCCAACGTCTGGGGTATCCACACGCTCCAAGCCTGATTGCAAAATCCTTGCGGATAATTGCAAAATCAGACTCCTTGGAGCAGATTCGTACGTAACGAATCAATTCACCCTTCACCCAAGCGCGCTTGGAGTTTACAGAGTGGCATGAATTCCACGGTATGTATAGATAAGCATTTGATGCCTTCTGGTACACATTCGTGGTGATCCTCATCCGCGGGTTAAATGCGGGTGCCTTGGGATCTGGTTCCAACAAGACATGCACATCGAGGAAGGGGAGTCTGTATTGCGACACTGACCATTCCATCCTCATGTTTGGGTGCAGGGACCCAAATCACGCCTTGAATCGCTCGACATCCTCAAGCGTTCCTTTAACGATAATCATATGGCTGGTCGTTGTCGATGGCATCGTCTGCGACATTGGCACCAACAACGAGCGGAATGTGCACCAAAGATTCTGTGGCCTTCCATCAAACTCTCACAGTGCCCATGACAAGTGACCTGATGTGACAACTTTGCTGGAGGGCCGTTAATTTAGCTACTGGGATGTTAGCTGGGGATCCTGAACAGGGCCTAAGTATCATAGGCATTATTATTTTGATGCCCAAAACGATGGTAGATGCCTACTTTGATGCACCCCCGCTTCTGCGGCCAGGTGGTAAGGACAAGGTAAGGAGTAAGCTTAGTAGTATAGGTG